>NDGM010600327.1:0-12011 GCA_002564305.1 Octomys mimax
TTTTTCGGAACCGGGGAATGAATTCAGGCCCTTGCACTTGTCAGGGAAGCGCTTATTCCACTGAGCCATCTCCCTGGCCCTTAATTTGTTTATGGATGAAAAATAATCCAAGTCATAGTCTCTGCAGGTATGTATGAAGTAAGAGAGACAGCTCTAAGAGAATCCTATAAAAAGAGAGAACCAAGCACACAGGTCTGTACACTAGGAAGCCCGGCACCTGCTAAAAGCTTCCGCTGGTCCTCACCGTAACTGTCCCCTAAAGATGAAGTTGGGGAGGCACCCAGCTGGACGCCGGGGAGACATCTGTCCAGCCACGCTCCTGGGGTCCACTTGTCTTAGCAAAGCCTCAGAGCCCCCAGGGAAGCTCAAGAAGAGGAGCTTGCGCCGCTCCTGTCCATCTCGAACCCAGGCACTGGCTGTCTAGCTTCTCCCTCAGCCCAGGAACTGTTCCCCAAGAGAATGAAATAGAGCAGCCAGGGAAACTACTGAGAGTCCTAAGGGGACACAGTATAAAAATGCTGAAAGGAGCCGGTCACAAAAGACCACAGATCACATGATTCCATTTATAGCAAATGTCCAGAATAGACAAATCTATATGGAGGGTAGCTGGCCAGGGGCTGGGGAGGAAGTGGCAGGGGACAGCTAGGGGGCATTGGTCCCTTTGGGGGGCAATGAACATATTCTAAAATTGTAGTGATGGTTTCACAATTCTGTGACTATACTAAAAACCATAGCATCCTATACTTCAAATGGCTGAACTGTGTGGTATATGAATTATATCTCAATAAAGCAGCTATTAAAAAAAAAAAAAAAGACAAAGTTGCCTTAGCTCTAAACTTATTTCGCTGGTCCCTCTAAAAGCTCCAAAGCCACCACCATCTCTCTGATTACAGCTGTACTCATCCCACAATAATTTTTAAAGAGCATTTCCTCACACCTGAAATAGACTGTTTGATGTCCGGCCAAAGCCCTCCTAGGAATTCTTATCTCTTTAAAAGAGGAAAATGAGTATTAAAAGCTTGGCTTTCTTGGCCAGCCAGGCACCCATGTTAATTTCCACAGCTCCGCGTTACTATGACAACAGAGAGCTTCCGCGAGAGCTCTTGGAATGCATTAAAGGAACCAGGCGGTCTGGCCCCGGGGAGGTCCGGCCCCCTCTCATTCAGCAGGGCAGGTCCCTTGACCCCACGTCAGATGAAGCAGAGGAACCGCAGAGGGGCTGTCAGAGGTAGGGGCTCCTGCTGCGCCCCACGCCATCCTGGCCCAAGGGCCAACCCGAGTCACTGGCCCCGGGCAGGAAGAGGAGAAAGTGTTAGTCGCATCTTTCGGAGGCTGTGACCTAAAACAGCACCAGCATTGGGCACCTGAGTCGGTCTCCATGTCAACAGGACCATATTTTTAGGCTGAAGTAGGTGGCTTTGGGGGCCAATGAGAGCAGTCGGCTGGGAAATGCTAGGCGTGCGGCTGGGGCAGGGAAGTGGGCAAGAAGGAGCCTCAGCCTTGCAGCAGCCCCTGCCTCGAGGGCCCTGAAGATCCGGCCACGTGAGGCCCCGGTGGCCTGAAGCCCATGCTGCCGGGTGGCTAGGCAGCACCAGTGGGACTGAGAAGGGAAGGGTCGTAGTGCAGGGCAGGAGCCTTCAGGACAGCAGGCGCATCTCCCGCAGAGAATCCAGGAACCCTTCCACACCGTAGCAATGCTGATCCACGCTGTGGCCCGGGCCAGTCCTGTCAACGTGGCTGGCTTTAAGAGGCTCCTTGAAGAGTGACCCGATCATGGGCCAGATCAATCCACGGGTGCTCACTGTTGAAGGCACTGCTAGGGTGTGGGGAGCAGGTGGAGGGGGGTAGCTGGGGGGCATGCCTGGAAGGATTCTCTCTCCCTGGCTCTCACTCTCGCTCCTCCCCGGTGCTGACGAGAGCAGCCTTCCTCCACCATGCCCTTCTGCCATGCTGGTTCTACGCTGGCGCCAGCTAACCATGGACGGACACCTCTGAAACCATAAACAAAAAATAAAGCTGTCCTCCAAGTTACGCTTTTTGTTCAGCAAGTGCAAAGCTAAGACATTGCCAACAGAATGGAGAGAAGGTGACAGTGTGTGGCTTTCAAGGCCAGAGCATAAAAGACTTCACATTCTTGGATGGGGAAAGCTGGCAGCCATATTGTGAGGCCACACAAGAGCCTCTCTAGAGGAATCCCCGTGGGGAGGAACTGAATCTCCTGGCCACCAGCCTAAGGAGTGAGCCAGTCCTGAGCCCTCAGGCACTACAGACCCACACAGTGTCTTGACTATAATCTTAAGAAAGACTACACGCTAGAACCATCTGTCCAAGCTGCTCTCAGATCCTTGACTCAAACAACAGAGGTAAGCTAATGTGTATTGCTGTAAGGTGCTAACAAGGTTGGGATTATTTGTTACACAGCAATGGATGACTGACACAGAGTAGATGCAGATGACTCTAGGACAGCCAGAAATTGCCTTGGGAAAAAAAGATTTTATTCAGTGTTCCTTCCCTGTTCCTCCCTCCTGCCCTCAAAGCATTATGACATAAGAAAATGATGTGTTGATCAAGAGGCACACAAGTCTAAAGACTTAGCGCTGTAACCTGCTTCAGTCCGTAGCATCTGTCAGCCTTGGTCTCCCCACTTCCAATTGAAGAACTGAAAATATAACCTGATGACTGTCTAATCTCAGGGTCTTATAATAGTTAAGACTTTAAGTCTTGAGTAGGAAGACTGGTTGTGCATTGGCAGCCCCACCCTTTGGCCTGCTGGGTGACCTCAGGCTAGTTACCTAATTTCTCTGCACCTGTTTCACCTCCCATAAAGTGGGCTTAATATCTACTGAGCCAGCAACAGAGCTCAGCAGACTAAGCGCTTGCTTAGGCAAGCGCAGAGACTGGGGTTTGATCCCCAGTCCCACATGCCTGGCCGGCCCCACCCGCAGGTATGCTGAGCTGGCGACAGAGTCCAGACGTAGTGGTACATGTGTGTAATCCTAGCTCTGGAGAGGCTGAAGACAGGAGGATCACTATGAGTCTGAGCTGCATAGTGAGACCCTGTGCAAATATATTAAATAATAATAATATCTACTTATATAACGTTACAAAAAAATCAATAAAGTTATATCTATCCATTACTTAGCACACAATAAATGGTCATTAATGACATAGTATGGGGTATGATTATTTCTGCACATAGCTCCGACACAGGAGGATCGGAGAGGTTGAGGATTTCATTCATCTGGATCAGAGCCCAGGTGTGTGGGTCTTTTTCAAAAATCTCCAGATCATCTTTGAGACAATCTGTCCTAGACAAATTTCCACACAAGTGCCCTAAAATCATCCAACTTTTCACTCTAATGCTGTTTGTAATAGAAAAAGATTAGAGCTCATCCAAATGACAATCAACAACTAAGCAGGAAATAAATTGCAAGTGGAATACTATACAGCAGTGTAAAATGAGTGCTCTGTGTACTGACATGCACATAAACCTCTAAAATATAATTGTAAACCAAAACTACAGAAGGATACATACAGTAAATACATAGGACACAGATGGATGCATAAAGTATCCATGGAGCACACAGAGTATACATATGGAAGATACATAGAATGTATGGCCTGTTGAGGCTATGGGTTCCATTCCTAGCAGCACAACAAGAGGAAAAGGGAGGGAGAGAGAGAAACTTCTGGGGGAATCATAAAGTGGTATTGTTTTCTTCCCATTGGGCGTGGGTGTGTGCGTGCGCATGCCTCCCGGTACATCTAGGAAGATCTCATCTCTCTGAGTGGCACACGCCTGTAATCCCAGCACTCAGGAGGCTGAGGCAGGAGGACTGCTGTGAGTTCATGAGCCGCCTGAGCTACAAAGTGAGCTCAAGGCCATCCTGAACTGCATAGCGAGATCCTGTCTCCAAAAGACAAAAATAAAGTAGGTTACTTAGCAACAAAAAGCACTTGCGCATCATTTGTTGGAAGTACTGTTTTCCCCCAGCTGACTTGAAGACAAAAATTATTTGTTTCTCTGTGTTTGAAAATTCTGGTTACAATCGATTGGACAGAAAGTATTCTGAGGCCAGTGCAGAAGCTCTCAGTTCAGGGACATTTTTATGGGGTCCCCAAGACCCTGTCCCTTGGGGGCACCTCAGAAACTGGGTCTGGTGCCAATAAGGACAGGGAAAATCAGTTGAGGAGAGAGGAGAGTGTCTTTTCTTCTGCAGCAGGATTAAAATGAAAAGGGGAAGGGAAAACCCCAGGCAGGCTGGGAGGGGAGAGGACAATATGAATGAGAACAGCAGGAACAGGCCTGGTTTGTTTTCTTTTTCATGAAGTTGAGACATTCTGAAGCTGACCCCAGACAATACAGTCCCATGTTGGGGAGTTTGTTTCATCTAAAACATAGCATCCGCCTCTGCTTGCAGGAAGCGCTTGACTGTTGTTTCTTAAAGCTGTGGAAGGTTGTTGCGCTGTGTTTTGTTTTGCATAATAGACACATTTCCCATGCAGCCACTTTCTAGGTTTTTCATCATGTGTCAAGGTAAGCTTTTAGAAAACTCCCCCACGGACCACGGGGAGGTAATTTCCTGCTAATACAGAATGCTTAAGATGGAGAAAGCCAACTTTTCAATATCGCTTCAGGGACCATATTTTGTGCATTCAACACAGCTGAATGCAGACAAAGTCGAGAAAGAAAATTGAGTGTAGTCATCTGACAAGGGGATTGAAGGAGAGCTGAGGAGCCAGGTCACTTGGCGCCCCCTAGTGCCTAGAGACAGCGGCGCGACCCATTGCTGCAGTCCGCGTCTGTTTCTTCCTGTGTGAACGCCTCTTTCCGCGGTCCATCTTAAAAGCCTAAAACAGAACTGACAATCTGGCAGCCCCCAGAGACAGCAGACAGACATGCCCACTGCTTAAAAATCTGGAGATTCTGATTTTAAAAAATACAAGTCTGGTCTTTCTTTTGAAAAACTGTAAAAATCAGCGCCAGATGAGACTGCAACCCAGAATAAAAACTACAAGCTAAAGCTGAAGAGCTGCTGCCCACTTTGACAAGGCAGCGTCCTCAAATTCACCACACTCCCCTCCTCTCCCTACTGTCTCACACCCAGGCCGTTTCGCTTAGGAGGAGTTTCTCTGTAGCCTCTGGGTTTGCTCTCCATGGCCAGGCTCCTTGGAGTTTATACTGGAATGAAGAGAGAAGGGTACCTTTAAAAGTGGTGACCATGTCCCTTTATTCCTGGATGTGAACAGCACCACACAACCTCCATGATACTCAGCTCTGCAGAGTTTAAGTGACTTCTCCAAACTGGTGGGCTTGGCGATGGCCCAGCCAGCTGCCTGACCCCTGAGCTGCCCTGTGATCTGCTACACCAACTGCGTCCATGGTTGGCATAGCCAGCCCTCCTCTGGGGAATGTTTATACGCTGCCAACTTCTTGTACCATCCAAAGTGAAATTCAGAGGACTCCAAGACAACCATGTATAAGACCTCTGTTCAAACAACTGAAAACAAGCCATCAACATAACTACCATCCTGGTGTTATTCCATAAGCGCTCTAGAGTTTGCCATGCATTCTGAGATCTTTCAAATTCCAATCAAACAAAATTCCTGGAGCATCTACACTCCCTGCTGGAAGCTGAGGGAAATGGACCCAGTCTCAAGGACTCTTGGCAGGCAGGGGTGGATGGCTGTGTGTTCTCTCACTTTAAAATGTCCCCCAGTTTTATGGTCATCAGTCCTGACTCCAGCCTGGCCTGGACCTGAATCTTGTGCTTCGCAGAACTAGAATCAGGATTAGACCTGCGCGGGCTGCGAGGGTCTCTCCCCAGTGATCGGAGCCAACTGGTAGCTGTAGGGCTTGCTTCTGAAAAGAAGAAATAAAGCAGCAGACTGTATCGCCTAGAAATAACTGTGACAGGAGATACTCCTCAAGTATGTGCTCTGGGCCAGATGCACAGACTCATACAAGATCCACCAAGAGGCAGTAGATCACATTATCCTGTTTACAGAAAAGGCCGAATCACTCGCTAGAAAGTGCCAGCAAGTATGGAACCCAGGACGTGAACTAAGGCTACAGAGACTCCGTGTGTCACGTGAGGGTCACGCCCAAATGCATCAAGCCCTCATCAGATCCCAAACGTGAGGGCAAAGCGAAGTAGACAGACGCTATGTCTCCTTATTACTGACACAGTAACAAGTTGGAGTTACTGGCTCAAGAACAGAGTGCGAACAGCAGACTGAATCCGAATCTGAGCTCAGATTCTGACTCCAGAATCTGTTCTAGAATTTTAATAATCTTAGCGTTTCCAGAGTGTGTCCCTATATGGTTAATTCCATACATGGGTTAAGATGGAGGTTTTAACTCTGCTTCAAGGAAAAAAAAACCCCTCTCTGGAAACCAAAAGAACCTGTCAGGCCTGTCTCCAGAGGACGCGACTTGGCGAGATGCCTCACGCTTATAACTCTAGCATTTTGGGAGTCAGAGGCAACAGCGTCTCAAGTTCGAATTTACAGGCAGGAGGATCGCAAGTTTGAGCCCGGCCTGGACAATTCAACGAGGTCCTGTCTCAAATTATAACAACAATAATAATAGGGCTGGTGTTTGGCTTAGTGGAAAGGCCCAGAGTTCAATCCTCAGTACTGCAAAAAAGGAAAAACAAAATACATACGCAACGGAGGACATGAAAGAGATGGAGAAAGGAAAAGGCAGCGTAAACCCAACCAGATAGGGCAGAGCCTAGAAACAAGGGCTGCAAAGTCCAGACCAACTTGGAGACCACCAGAAACCTCATTTTACGCCCGAAGAAACTGAGGCACACGAGGACAGTCCCGGGAGGAGACGAGGTAATAGTTCTACTGTTTGGAGGTGTGAGATTGAGAACTTGACACCTACACACCGCTAATCCTGCACCTACGCCCTGTTCTACGCGCGCGCTCCTCCCAAACGTGGCCTAGGCTCCGCCCCCCGTTGCTTATTGGCTGTTGTAGCGGCGAGTCCAACTCCAGCGACAGCCAATGGGAGTGGCCCACGGCCTGCCTTTCTCGAGGTAACTGAGGTCAACGCGGAAACCCGGAAATGCGAAAGACTGACAGGTGAGGAAGGCTAATCCGCTGCGACAAGGATGTCGGGCCGCCCAATGGAGAGTCGTAGAGGGCGGGGCCAAGAGGCCGACGGAGGAGGCGGTGCTGCGAGCCTGCCGCCACGGAGTCGGCCGGCGCCGGGAAGGAGGCGGGAAGGCCCGGCATCTGCGCGGTGAGGAGGGGCGAGCCTGAGGGGCTCTGGGAGGTGCGGCGGGAGTTAGAGACCTGAGCGGGGTTCGCAAAAAGCCGGTTCTTCAGACCTTAGAGCAGACCTTTGGGCTGTCAGGGCCTCAGTTTACCCCTTTCTGCGGAAGTGAAGACCAAGAGTTTGGCGCCTTACGGAGCGCACAACCCCCTGGCCCTGGCGAAGCCCTTGCCTTTACAGCTCCTCGAGCATCCCCGAGGCCACCTGTACCCCAATTCGAATGACCTACGGCCACCGGACGGGCTCGCCCACGAAGCTCTGAGCCCTGTCATCACTCAGGCGTTTCGGAACCAGAGCAGGTGCACAGAACAACTTAGTAGTTAGCAAGACTGAGATTTAGACCTGGGGCTCTGGTGTCAGATTTCTGGGTTTCATTCTGCTTTTGTTTACCGGCTGTGAGACCTTCTGGAATTTACCTTGCCCTGCCAGTGCCTCGGTTTCCCTCATCTGCAAAACAACCGTAAGTAGTTTTTCCTTCAGAGGGTGGGGTGAAGATGAAATGCGGTACTGTGAGGCTGGCACCGGCTCGGGGCTCCGCACAACACGGGGGCCCCATAAAAGCTTATTGTTAGCATCACGGTGCCTGCGCACCTGGCCCTCCACGCCCAAGTCCAGCCCCAGCACATGCAAGTTGTCCCCGACGCGGAGCAGCCACGCATTCTGGCCAGGGCCCAAGTACCTTTTTGATGTTCAGCTGCCACACCTCTGAGCGAGGTCCCTGGTGGACAGGCCAGGAAAGGAAGGCCCCAGAGGGAACAGCCTTACCAAGGTGAGGGATGGGAAGGCAGCCACCCATGCAGTACTAACTAGGTTGTTGGACAGCGGTGCTTCTCAACGAATGGGCCTTAGAACCAGGGCCCACCTCCAGGGGGCACATGTGTACTTATGTCCCAAATGCCAGGTGTTGGAAGGCCGCAGAGATTGCTGGTGAAGGGGTGTGCTTTATAAAGAGCCATGGGGTTCCTGAGTTCAGGCCCTACAGGTTTCTCTGCTTGCTGGGTGACTGAGCGAGGGACTTCACTTCTGTGAACCTCAGTTTGCTCACTGGCCTAGTGGAGTGAAAAGAGCAGCTCAGGCAGCTATTGAAGATCACAGGAGATAACATGCACGGAATGTTCCGTGCAAGGCCTGGTGTGTGTAAGTGCTCAATAAACCCTGGGTGGTGGCAGCATGACTTAAGTCAGCTGCCCTGCGAGGGGCACCATGCCCTCTAGGCTGGCCTCTCTTCCCCAGAAGAGCCACTGTTTGTCTTCCCAACTGCCTGGTCCCTAGTGATTCGGTGTGGGGAACGTGTCCTCTTCCCTTGCTAAATCACAGCATTCTTGTTTCCTTCAGGTCCTGCTCTTTCTCGGCTAACTGTGGACATGTGTACAGGGCCCAGCCCTGAGTCCAGATGATGCTTGTGCCAATGGCTTCCGTGATGGCCGTGGCTGAACCAAAATGGGTCTCAGTCTGGAGCCGTTTCTTGTGGCTGATGCTGCTGAGCATGGCGCTGGGGTCGCTGCTGGCTCTGCTCCTGCCACTGGGAGCAATGGAGGAACAGTGTTTGGCCCTATTCAAAGGCTTCTACCTGCTCAGGAGCAAATTAGACAGGGCACAGCATGCTGTCCCCAAGCGCACCCGCCCCTCCACTGAGCTCAGTGTCACCTCCAGCGACGCGGGCCTGCTGGTGATCAGGACCAAGGCATCCCCAGGTGAGACAGACTGGCCTCCCTCTTCAGGCCTTGCTTACTGGACAGATATCTGCACTCTGGCCTACTGTGTCCTGTGGGGTACAATGGTGAAGTCAGCCGTGAGATCCCAGGTGACACAAGCCGGCAGGTGATTTAGCATATGTTATAGGAAAGCACAGAGCCCCAGTTGTAAGTGTGACCCAAGGAGAAGGGCAAGTGAGGAAGAGTGTCCTGGGCAGACACTAGAGCGGAACAGACCTGGGGACACTGAGGAGCTCAAAGAAGTTGAGTGTGTGTGGCTGACACCCGAGCCCTGGAGAATGGGGCTGAGACAAGAGGGCTGGACCCAGTGCGGGTTCCTGCACCTCCACTAGAACCTCCCATGTGTGTGGCAAGATGGGGAGCAGCAACCTCAATCCCAGTGGCACATACATACGTCCCCCAGTGTGACACCAGACACACCTCTAGACATTGCTAGGTTCCCCTCTCAGGGACAATTGAACCACTGGGCTAAACAGTACAGGGAAGGTGAGGCCATGGGACCAGCAGAAGGGGTGGGGGAGCTGAACAAACCTCAGCCTGAAGGGAGCAAACAAGCACCAGTGGCACCAGCAAGGGCTGAGCTAAGGAAGACGGACAGGGCCACCCATGACGGCACCACAGTAGGGAAGGCACAGGGGTACAAAGGCAGTGGTCCCGGTGTGAACTCACTGTGGCTAAGGTAGGGGAGCTGGGCTGATCCTGGCGTCCCAGGACACCTGCCCGGGGACTGCGTCCCTGAACATCCTTTGTCACCGCACCCTTGCTGACAGGCTGCTTTGGTCTCTGTAGCAGGCAGGCTGGAAGCCAGAGCAGCTTTGAACCAAGCCCTGGAAATGAAGCGCCAGGGCAAGCGGGAGAAAGCCCACAAGCTCTTCCTCTACGCACTCAAGATGGACCCAGACTACGTGGATGCCCTCAATGAGTTTGGCATCTTCTCAGAAGAAGACAAGGACATCATCCAAGCAGATTACCTGTACACCAGGGCACTAACCATCTCACCCTTCCACGAGAAAGCACTGGTCAACCGGGACCGGACACTGCCACTTGTGGAGGAGATCGACCAGAGGTACTTTAGCATCATTGACAGCAAGGTGAGGAAGGTAATGGCCATCCCCAAGGGGAACTCAGCACTGCGCAGGGTCATGGAGGAGACGTACTACCACCACATCTACCACACGGTTGCCATCGAGGGCAACACCCTCACGCTGTCCGAGATCAGGCATATCCTGGAGACACGCTATGCTGTGCCGGGGAAGAGCCTGGAGGAGCAGAATGAGGTCATTGGCATGCATGCAGCCATGAAGTACGTCAATACCACCCTGGTCTCACGCATTGGTTCTGTCACCATTGGTGACGTGCTAGAGATTCACAGACGGGTGCTGGGCTATGTGGATCCAGTGGAAGCAGGGAGGTTTCGCATGACCCAGGTCCTGGTAGGACACCATGTCCCTCCCCATCCCCGGGACGTAGAGAAGCAGATGCAGGAGTTCATACAGTGGCTCAACTCCGAGGACGCCATGAACCTGCACCCAGTGGAGTTTGCAGCCTTAGCACATTACAAACTTGTCTACATCCACCCTTTCATCGATGGCAACGGGAGGACCTCACGCCTGCTCATGAACCTCATCCTCATGCAGGCAGGCTACCCGCCCATCACCATCCGCAAGGAGCAGAGAGCTGAGTATTACCATGTGCTCGAGGTTGCCAATGAGGGCGATGTGAGGCCTTTCATCCGCTTCATTGCCAAGTGCACCGAGACCACCCTGGACACCTTGCTTTTTGCCACGACTGAGTACTCGGTGGCACTGCCGGAAGCCAATCCCAACCATTCTGGCTTCAAGGAGACGCTTCCTGTGAAGCCCTAGCCCTGTCCATGCTGTGTGCAACAAGAGAGGCCGGGGATGGGATCAAAGAAACTTAGCAGTTCTACAAGCCTAATCAGCTCCAAAAGTGAAAGGAAACCTTTACACATTACCTCCAATTTTTCAGTTTAAAAAAAAAAAAAAAGCTAAGTTATTAAGCCTTGTATCTAAGATAACTTATAATTCAGCAGTTATTTATTTATTTTTTTTTTGAGCAAGCAATGTAGTGAGCCTGCTATCACAGTGCTGGTGGCTGCTGTGGCAGCCCCACATGCTTTAGGGGCACCTGTGCTCTATGGGACCAGAACTAAGGTTCTGGAGCAGAATTTGCATTGCGGTCGGGGAGAAGCCAGAGCAGCGGGATGAGGCCCAGAGCCACCGGAAGATTAACCGCACATCTTGCGCCGCACTGGGAAGTCCACTCCTGGGGAGAACCTGTCCCAGTCCTGAGAAATGACTGCAAGCCGCCCTCTCCGGTCTTTGGAACCCTTCCACTGAATTAGGGTGGTGGCTTTTACTGGTAGAGCGCACTTCTAAGCTTTGATGTGAATGTTGACATTTCTAGTTAGATAGCTTGTTTCCAGGCGACCCTTTGAGCCATTCCTTGCCAGTATCGGGCCCAAGGCTATTTTTTCTTGAGATTGTTTTTCTACTTAAGGAGAGGAAGGCTGCCAACGTGGATGTCGTTTGTGGCAGTGTTGCCCTTGCACTTCATATGCAGCAGTGCAGACCAGATGTTTTCATCTAGGACAGTGATGGTGAACTTTTCAGTTGTCAGCATCACCCAACAGCTGCACCATGCTGTGAAGCTTGTCTGCCCTCAGCTCCCACTAGGCAGCTGAGCACAATGCCGTATCAACCCGAAGCAGCATTTCCGCTAACAAATTAGAACCAAGGACACCTCTGACCACAGCTGGCATGTCCCTGTACTTATTCAGTGGCCTCCCCTCACTGCCCCCGCACCGCCTCATACAGCTTCGTGCTGTCCAGTCCCCTGCAGAGGCGAGACTGTCTCAGAGTGGCCTTATTTTTCTAGCAACCTGTAGAATGACCAATGTCATATAGAATACAGCCAGGTTTCTGAGTTGTCATCTTAAGGAAATAGGATCTTTCAATCATATATGGCACAAGGGCCAGTGCAGCTGCTGC
>NDGM010600372.1:0-16671 GCA_002564305.1 Octomys mimax
AAAAAAAAAGACCTAAATGTAGAATAGTGATTCACAAGGGTTAGAAAGGGAAATATTGGATAAAACCAGGTTAAATTGATCAGCATACTCTGATTGCATGTGTAAAAATACACCGTACCCTATAACATGCACAATCAATGCAGTGAAAAATAAAATGAATATTGAAAAGCAATACACTTCTATATAATGTAATACTTCGCAGCCATAGAATGAATGAGTTTATAATATAACTTGCATAATGAATTTCAGAAGTATTTTTGCTAAATTCAATATAATAGAATAAAAAGCTGAAATATATATATATATATATATATATATATGCATATGGTATTGTAGAATAGGTAATGTACGGAACCATTTAAAAATTAGAGTTTGCTAGAAAATAAGATCGATTATTTTGGGCAGCGTAGAAAAAATTAAAGGTTCTTGAAGATTTTATTTTTGTTCAGTGATTGTGACTCAAATGTAAGCATTTGTCAAATTTTTAAAAATTCCCTAAAACAAGTATAAAGTTTCTCTATAAAATTTATAAGTTAATAAAATGTAAAACTACATGAAGTGGGTAAAGTATTCCAAAGCTCTCTGGATAAAAGCCTTTAAAATTCTTTTTCACTTGTTTTTGCTTTCTCGTTGGAGGAATTAAAGACAGCAGACACAAGCACAAACAAAGCTGAAAAGATAAAAAAACTTCCTGAGAGTTCCAAAAAAAAAAAAAAAAAAAAGAAGAAATGTGTGAATAGAACAAACAACTAATGGTCTCCTAATATCTTCTTTCAGTCTTATTGAGGGGGAATCTTTCACTCCAGTGTTCTTTCCTCCACACACTGTTGGGAATGACCACCTGTTCATTTTGGAACTACAGCCACTTCTGTTTCCAATCTGTTTTTTTGGGGTTTTGCCAGTTCTCAATAGATACCCTCTCTACTCAGACATGAGAATTCCTTTTATCTTCACAATTACCCTTATCCTGGCTGACACGCCATGTCTTTCTTTCGATAAATTACTCCAGATTGAGATGGCCCAGTCATGCCTCTGGGAATCAGCTGTTCCTTCCCATCTAATAGGCATGCAAAAGTTTCTTTGATGCTGATGAGCTCCTTTTGGTAAATTCGGCAGCTGGAGCATGAAGCCTGGAATTAAAAAGGAGTCTTCAGCCACAGTGCACCCTAAAGCAGTGGACAGAGACTGAAAGTGTCAACACAAGCACAGAGGAAATGAAATAATGAGAGATGACAGATCATTTTCTAAACTAATGGGAAGCTTGTATTTTTATTGAGAAAATGCCAGCTACTTTTGCTTTTAAAATGCTTTTCTCATTTTGAAGGTGTCACTGTACAAAGTTGTCTAGGTGGTACTCTAAAAGTGGGAAAAGCATAGGTTAGCAATAAATAAGCTGAAGTTTGCCCAGTCTCCCCTCAGTAAAAGCTTTTCTGCTGCTGGCCCATTATGTGCCTCACTGTGTGAATGACAAGAGCTCAATTGAGGCAGCTGTGATCTGTGCTTCCCCCATGAGAACCACATGATGCTATAAGAGAAAAAGTGTCCCTGCACCTGTCACATTTCTCCCTGATTCTTTCTCTCTCAGATTCTATTGACTGTTAACTCCTGGGGTTAACAGCTCGGTGGAATGTAGGGTAGAAGCTGAATCACTTTAGTCTTACTTTGAAAGTGCAAGGTACTGAAGGTTCATTTCATGTTATTCTTTTGCTTTTGATGAACACATTAACCAGCTCCTTTGTGGTAGATCATAAGAATTCATAAATGTAAATTCTAGAATTTTAAATTCTGCTCAGTAAAATACTAAGCTTACTTCTATGAGATTATAGGTGAATTTTTTTTAGCTTTTTGACTTATAACAAAGTACAGAGTTAACTGAGGATGTATGAAAACTAAGTAGCAGCAGAGAGTTCATCAATATTGCTGCACATTATGGACATTTTGTATTTTTTTTCTTCCATGTGTTTTCCATAGGAAAAGCATGAAAATTCTCAATGTGGAAAAATATAGCATTGTCTCTATATGTGGAGCATATAAGAGTTACAAATCCTGTGGTAAAACACAGTTGAAACATGAATTATGGAGAAGTTTGAAAGGTTTTATGCATAGAAGGAAAGATGAGGTTCATTGATTAAGGCTCTGCCATCACCTTCTTAATATTAAAGATAAAATACATGGAGACAGTCTTTGGTGTAGGTGCCTCAAAAATCAATGCTATTCGATATGTTTTTGAAGTAGATCAACATTATGAAATAAAATATCAATATGCACCTTGAAATTTGCATCCCATTCTCTACCTAAAATCTGCATAATGTTGAGTTTACCAAAAATTTACAAGCTGTATTGCCTTAGTAACAGTCTAATGACCACTGGAGAAAAAAATCACTAACAGTTTTTCTAGAAATATGACAGTAGGAAGACCCTGCATTTTCAATAACTGTGTGCATATTAGGAGGAAAATGACCAAAATATTTGACTTATTAACCAAGCTCATTTCCTAAGGGGCACATCTATTCAATAATATAATGAATTAAAAATGAAACTAATCTAGCTCCTTTTTGCAAGTAGAAAATGAACTGAAGAGAAAAACGAATTATCTGAAGCTATTGAAAGATTAGAGGCTGCAATGGGAAGTGGACTGCACTTGAGAGTTGACATTTCCAAGAAATAAATAATTTTCAAATGGAGTCTTCTCCCTCACTCTCATTCCCGCAATTCTGTGTTCATGTAGTTGGTGCCATGTGTGACAAGATCAAATCTTCTCTCAACATATTGCTGCTTTAGTCTAGGTCTTTGGAAATAATATTCTTTTATTCTTTGCACTAATCTCAATGTGAGTCTAGGAATGCTGGAATTTTTATTTGTGTTCCTTCAAACTGGCCACTTCTCTGGCAGTCTTTTTCAGTTAATTCAGTAAGAATGGATGGTGTTATCCAAACAGAGCAAAATAACATCACAGCTGGGCATTACCCGAGCAGCAATCATCTTGATGTGAGCACCCACATATTGTCTCATTGATTGCTCCCTAAATTATCTGAAAGCTGAGGAACTTCTGTCAATAGATGCTACTTTGAATTGGAATGAGCAAACGCATGAGATATTTAGAAAGCAGTGTCTGCACAACCCTCACAGGCTCCTTCTCTGGACTCAGATTTGCCAGGTCTTGACTCAGTGAAATGGCTCTCTTTATTCCATCCCCTCAGTAATCAGCAACATCCCCCTCCCTTGCTATTTTAGAAATCCATATGTATCATATTTTGATTTCCTTATGTCAGACATAGATGCAGAATTGCAGTGTAAAAGTTGGTTTTGCTGTCATGCTGAAAGTAGTTTAGTAAGTGAACATCTTGAGCCTGACATTATATTTCTGCTAGCCAAGTGCAATAGAAATACCAGGGGAATCTGGAGTTGGCACAACAGATAAAAGAGCAGTGTCATCTTGATAGGGCTAAAAGCTCACTTAAATAACTGTCTTCCCCCTCACTGTAGCATATCTTGCTCTATAACTTGCCTTTCTATTTCAAATGCATGAGCCTCTTGCTATTCCCCTGCAAGAGCATGTGCTTGCCATTTAGTCAGGCTCAGTGACTCATGTGACTGAATCCATGGAGAAAAAATATCATGACTTTAATACTGTCATTTTATACTCTGAAGCTACATCACCACATTTCATTCATTAGATCTCAATCAAATTTAGACATTATTTGGATAAAGAAGAATCTCCGTGTGTCTTTCTTCATACAGTAAAACATTTTACTTTCATTTCCAAGTTATTCTTGGAGAAGTTTCTGTGCACAGATATGGACTATTGGGATTTGGAATAAGGCAGGGGTTTCTAAATTTCTAAAGAATTAAACGTGACAGATCTCTTCTCATTGCTGCTATGTATCCACAATTTTCTAGACTTCAATTTTTCTATATCCTCACTTTTGCTTAAAACCTATGGTGAGACAATGACAAAAAGAAACATTAGTTTTGTTTTACTCATAAGGGTGCCTATATTATTTGAAAATCACTATATCCTGTATGACCTCCAAGCTCTATGCCCCACAAATCAAAAGAAAAGACACTTACACCTTAACTCTTCTCTCCCTAAGCATACAGTGATTTTCAGTCACTTAGTGTGTTAAGGACTTCCCAGGCCTTTGAACTCTCCAAGCTCTAAAAGCCTTTAGTTGATGGACTCTGTCTTCTTTTCAATCCTAGGTCCTGTCACTGATTGAACTTTTTACTTGCCATCATTATTGTTCTCCACAAGTATTCCATGATAATTGATGCACTTAGAACCACCACCTTCAGCCATTTGTAACTCCCTGGCAAAGCATCTTTCAAAATGCAGGTATCTTACAAACTAAGGTACAGCTTAAGATTTAGTTTGTGATTTCTTTTCACTGTAATGACTAGGAACCAAAAAGCATTCTCTTTAAGAAATCAATAACACAATATTTAGTCTTTACTATTAGTTTATTGTTGCATAAACATATCATACACATACACACACATCTAATCCTATTTCCAAAACTTATATTCTTCCCATATTCACTATTTAAAAGAATAATTATACCCTGCAATGGGTTAGACACTGTACTGAGAACAGCATACCATGTAAAGTGTAAAGGGCAGGGCGGGCAAGGTAGCTTAGCAGTCTAAGCACTTGCTTAAGCAAGCAGAAACCGAGTTGGATCCCCAGCACTACATGCCCCTCTGGCCCCTCTCCTGGGTGTGCCAGCTGCTGAGACTGGGCATGGTGGTGCATGCCTGTAAGCTTAGCGCTGGGCAGGATGAGAATGGGAGGATCACTTCAAGTCGGAGCTGTGTAGTGGGACCCTATATCAAACACATTAATAAAATGTAAAGGACAAAATACTTGATTGACTTGAGACAATAAACTATCAACAAAGATTGGCACATAGAAAAGTAAAAGGAGGTAGAATGTTCTATGCTACAAGTGGAAAAGCAATTGTCATTTATTAAAAGTTATTAAAATCACTCTATTATAATTTAATTTGTTACAGAATTACAGCACCTGAAAGTATTTGATGATTTTAAATATATTGTTTAAAAACTGATAGAGATGATTTGTGTGGTGGTGCACACATTTAATCTTAGCACTAGGGAGGCTGAGGCAGAATGATTGCCATGAGTTTGAGGCCAGCCTGGTATACCCAGTGAGTTCAAGGCCAGGCTGACCTACATAGCAAGAATTGTCTCAAAAAATTCATAGAACTTGTGACAAATTATCATTCCAAAATCTCTTGTAAACCTCATTTTTATATTATTCTTTCTTTTATATTCAGATAAATCAAATTCAAGACCCCTTGCTATCATAGAAAGGATCTTGTAGTATGGCTTTATTACCACATTGCTTGTAAAAAAATTATGACATATTACTACCTGCACCAGTTGATAAAATTAAGAATAATTTTACCAAGATAATATTCCCAGAATTTAGTAAGATTCTGATTAGAGCCATGCAATCCGAATTTCAAAATTTCTTCAGAAGATGCTATGGTAGATATCCCTGAGACACTTTGAAAAATGAGGATATAATAACCTATGAACAGTTAGTGAAATACTAGTCTTCTTTTGTAAATATATCAGTGAATTATGCGGTTTTTCTAGTTGGAGAAATCTCTGTCTCACAAGACTTATCTCATCATTTCTCTTCATAGTGGGACAAGATTAAGCCTAAGCCTGTTTATCTGCCTCATATTTACTTGAATCTGAGAAGTTCAAAGTCCCATTTTAGAAGAGTAAAACTGTCCTTCAAACTAATAAAATGAACATGCAAAGAATTTAAAGCCTCAGCCAACTGACCATGCATTTGACTCTGTGCAGAGAAAAAAAATTGTTGACACTTACTAGAGTTAATATAAGTGAGATTTTTTATTATTTTATTATTTTAATCATCGAAATTTGGAAAAATAACCAAATGCACATCCCTCTAATCAATCAAAGACTCTACACTGAAGATTTATCAAGGCAAACATAGTCTACAATATCTCTTTGCTAGAAATAGTGTAAGAAGAAAGTGTCCCTGGTTTGAAATTGAACCAAATCTACTTTAAATGTATTAACTATGTTGTTCAGAAAAACAATAATAGCCAGAAACTTTTATTAAGTACTTATTATGGAGGGTAGGGCACTGTGCCAATTAAGGAATGTTATCAGTTTCCTGGCAGGAAGTAAGTACCACAACCACAAAGAATAAGAGAAACTAATATATGGGAAGGGTTAAAGAAAACTGATTAAGAATGATGAAGGAACGTATTGCTATTTTCTTCCACTATCATCTTTTGAACAAAAACATCAACATGTACTTTCTTCTTTCTTAACCCTACTGGCTTTGGTTGAAGCTTTTTTCTTTGGAAAAACATTGCTTACTAATTTTACCCAATTATTTTTCAGGAGTAGGATAACACCTGTGACAAAATGGGCTAGCCTTGAATAATATGCATTCCCAATGTTACTGTTTTTCAAATTGAATAATGTCTTTCTATTCTCTCAGATTTAGCCATATCCACTTAAAATTATAACTAAAGGTAATCTCTCGTTTCAGCCTTTTTGCAATTACTTAACTCCACTGCTACCAATGTTAAATTTTCCTAATAGGCATTGAGAAACAAAACTGCCTTTGCACAACTTCTATTCATCATGCTTCATGGGATTATAAAGCCAGTTATGTACTCCTAGGTAGGATGAAGTAAAGAAAGCTCTTTTTTCTGGTATAAAGATAGTTATTGTGTTTATGTCCTCCAAGAGAATGATTATTTCATGGGTAAATTTAGGATTACGTTTGGATCCAGGAAAAATATGGATCACTGAGTAGATTCAGACACAATTCACTTTTTAAAAATAATTTTAGGACTGAAATTAACCTAGACTGAAACTTTCTGTTTCTCATGAGGTGGGAACAGAATTTTGATTCTCTGACACCCACACTCACATCCCTGGTAATTAGCAACAAATGGGATCTATCTCTAAGGACTTTTGAAAACTGAAGGGCTGTTCACAGTGACAATCTCTAAACTCAGTTGAAAAAGAAATAGAAAATAGCACATGTCACCATAGTAAAGGAATATTTTAACTTTTACTGTGGCTTCTCCTTGATCTTGCCATTACTAACTGAATAAGTCCTCAGGCACTGGAATGCTAATGACAAAAGTTCTAGCCTAAAATTGTGGCTTTAAACCAAGAAGCTTGAGGTCTCAGAAATTAGTTTCTGTTTCAAAATTCCTATGTTCTTAAAACTCACTAAGTCCAGGGGAAAGAATAAGTATCTGCACAAAAAATATACTGCTGTTATCCATAAGAACTGAATTATAGCCAAGTATGGTGGCACATATTTATAATCGCAGCACTGGGGAGGCAGAGCCAGGAAGATCAGAGCAAGTTTGAGGCCAGCCTGGGCTACATAGTGAGAAATGCTATTTCAAAAAGAAGCTCAAAAAATCAAAATTCAATTCTAAATATTCCTGCTCTTCTAGGAAACCCAAATGTTATGATTTTTCTTCATGATTCTCTAAATTTCTTAAAACACTCATATATATTTAATATTTACACAAGATACTTCTGTGCAAAACATGTTTCAAACCTTGCTATGTTTTGAGCATCTGGACATTCACAATACCCTAGAAATCAGGAAATGACTCTGTGTGATGACTGATGATTATGTCTCAGGAGCCACACCAGGGAAGCACATTGAAAAACTCCAAACATCCAGTCATAAAACTAAAGCAGGAAAAACTTGGGGAAGAGCCATTCTTACATATCCTCTGTCAGGAAGTTTGGGGCCTACTTTCAGGTATAGTCTTTTTAACTGGACTTGGTGCATTGCAAGGACCCAAAGGAACCAGAAGAGAAAATAAGTAAGCTATTTGGAGAAATAATAACCTAAGTTGTTAGCATTCACTGGACATTTGTTCTTATGTCTGTATGCATTATATGATTTAATCTCCAATATATCCTATAAAGCACAGCATATCTTCCCTTGTCCCCATAGAACTCATGCTATTGAGGTCGCATTCTCAAAAACTCTAGCATATATCAGACTGGCCATCATAGTCATTATTAATTCAGTAACACTTGTTGCCAGGCTGAAATGTGAAGAGCTTTATGCGATTCATATAGAGGAGATGAATACCAATGTTGATTTCATTCAGGTCCACATGCACACATGGCCTTAGTGTCTAAATTGAGATTCAAACCTATGGTTTTCTGCTGCAGTATTCTGTTTTCATTTTCCTATGCCACACTGTCTTATTTAACTCCCGGTAGGAGATTTTTCCTGTGATCACTTTAGTTTCCCCAAAGATACTCATTTTGAAGGAGTAAAACATCAAAAAATACTCATTTTGAAGGAGTAAAACATCAAAAGGAAAGTCATTATTAATTCTAGGCGACATATTTAAGGATTAGATATGGTGTAAAGAAGAATGAAAGTTAGCAATATAATTTAATAGGGCAAGAGATTTCCTGAGGCATTTAAGTCAGGTTGTTTCCTGAAATTTGACCATATTTCAGTAAAACAATCTGTCAATCACCATAAAATAACGGAAAACTCAGTTATTATTTTTTCATCTTTTGCCCAATGATGTTGGCTTCTGTACTCATAGAACGTGATTCAAGTATGAGACAGATAGTTTCCTGCTAGCTTCAAGTTCATTCCACAGAGAAGAAAAGAGGAACTGAAGTAGATAGAGGTAGTAGCTACATGAAAAAAGGTAAACTTACCCAGTAAACTACACCTAATGTATCCTTCACCAGAACTGTATCCATAGGGCATTTTCTAATGCAGAGAACCTGAGGAAGCAGGTGATTTAGCTGGCCACATTGCTGCATATACATAGTAATACTTAATAATATATTTTCTTTCTACCATGCCGAATATAATTGATTTACCTTCTGTATTGAGATTAGCAGATATAGAAATCAGCCATTTCAACCAGAAACCATGGTTCTCTCTTTCCATTTTGCATTTTTGCTTCTACTTTTTATAGGCTGTTTTTCACATATTTCCTCTTTATTTGCTGCTGTGCTTTCTGTTGTGCCTGTTTACAATATTAGAAGAACACTGTAATTAGTTTCATTTTATTATTTTGATCTTCTGTTTATTTAGTGAGTTAGGTTGTTTCAAATTGTGTGTTCTCCTGTTTTCAGACTAACACTTCCAATTTTCCAGTCACCTTCTCTTAAGTTCTTCATTGTATTTTGCAGTGTTCCTGCATAACTGTTATTACTCTTGTAAGAATTTCTTTCTGTTGATATTTTTTAGTTATTACTTAATGCTACGTTGCAATTATAATCTGCTTTGTAGAAACCATTTCCAGATTTTTTTTCTATTCTGTATATGAATATAGGTTGTTTTTCATCTTTCAATCTATAGTGCCTTTGTGTGTAGGCAGAGTTTTCTCATTTTCTTTTCTTGTATTTAAATACAATGGATTTTCCTAGACCTCTAGTACAAAGATAGAGTGGGGAGCCAGGTGCACTGAGACAGCATTCTCATCTTCATAGGTCACACTTCCCTTCTTTGTGTCTACAGCGAATGTCTCAGAATAACAGTCCTCCTCTTAGCCAGCCCTGCTCTGGTTCTCAGTGTCCAGCCTAGTTGAGTTGATCTGTCCATGCCAGCCTGGATCTCCTAGCTCCCTTGACAGCCTTTCTTTTCACTGTCCTGTATTATGACAAGCCATTTCTTGCTAGTACATTTTGCTATCTGTCACTTATGTGCTCCTGGACACATTCTGAACATGTGCTTCTCTTCATCTCACAGTGATCTTGAGGAGTTCAGACTTGGTTGTACTTACAGAGATTTCTTCTCCAGTAAAATGATGTCACTTGGCCTGCAACTATCTGCTGAATATGTGTGAGAACCGCTAATCCTTAGAACTGCTCTGCCTCCCCGCTCTTTCCCACAAGACCTTCACAATCACAAGAGTTTTATGTGATTTTACTTTTGATGAAATGTACATGCAACTGTGAGTTTGGTTATTTGTTTATTTAGTCTCTACTTATGTTAAAAATATACACTAAATTTGAATGTGCATATGTATCTGCATTATTTCTCCTTTCATTTACTGTATCATTTCTAGAAGAAAAGTGGAATTTCAAAATTAGCTACTTGGTTAAAAAACTTTTAACTATAATTTGAATAAACATAAAGTTTGGTTTCTCATCTTCAGTAACTGCTTAGAAAATTAGAAATCAGTTGCTATGACTGCTAAGGTCAGGCACAGTGCCACATACATACTTGGGATCAATGACTCAGTAGTGCAAACTCAAAGACTAAGTGCCATCATTATCTCATTTTCTTTTGGAGTAACTGAAGTTGAGGAAGGTAAAGTAATTTGCTTGGGGCAGGGGAGATGGATCAGTGGAATAAGCACTTCCCTGGCAAGCGCAAGGGCCTGAGTTCAATTCCCAGTTCCACTGACAAAAAAAAAAAATTTTTGCTAAACCTGCCACACAAATGATTAGAAGATCTAAATATCACAACCAATGTATTCTAAAGCCAGAGCCCAAACTCTAATTCAATAAGATGACTTGCTATTTTTTTTTTACAAACTCTATTCTTCCATGATTAAAACTATTTAACTTTTTCATTCTATACACAGTACTACACATTCTATCCTGCTCTGACATAGGTCAACTGTAAAAACATTAGTTTACAGTTTGAGTATGGTTGCCTGAGAACTTCAACATTGTTCTCTTCTAAACTTGAAAATGAAAATCTGACTCTTAACCTTAAATAAGAAATGTTTAATACGGTCTTCCTTGTGGTCATACATACTATAAAAACGAACCTCTTCTGTCTAACATTTGACTACAATACTGAGTTAAAGATGTACATAAAAACAAGTAAGACAAAACTTTGCACAATTGGAAATTTTAAAATCCTAAGTTGTTATATTAATTTATATATGTCATCTACCTTGATAGTTTTTACCTACTTATCTGTCCAACTCTTCAAAACTTTGTAAGGAAAATACCATATAGAATGTACTTTTGTATGCTTTGAAGGCAAAGTGTGGAGCAAACATTTCACAAGCACATATTTGTGGTAGAGATAACTGAAATATATATAAAGAACTTATGAAAGTATAACTAATACTTAACTGGAACATATGTGCATCAAATGCACATATTAGAGAGTATGTGCATTTGATACTATAAATGTACATATTATTTATGTAATATATGTGCAAATTACATGCAGTTATATTATTTTATATTTGTGACAAATAACTATTAGTCTCCATTTTATGGACAGCCAAAGTGTGTATCAAAGAAGTTAAAGAACTTTAGAGAAGTACTTCATTCCTGGGGTTCAGAGATGCAGAACTCCCTGCTTTCCAAGGCCTTCTCAATTTACTGGGCTATATCAAAGGTTTAAAGTTTAAAGTAAACAAAAATTTAATTTTGCAAAGATGCAGTATAAAACAAATGAAACTAAACTTGTAGATAATATATAATGGCAAATTTAATTTTCTAGTGAATTTTGAGCGTGTGTACACTAGATTATAATATTTTAATCTTTTAAAAAGTTTAGATTTTTTTAGGAAGTAGTCAACTGGTTAAAACGCTCTGTAGCATATCTGATCTTTTTCATAAAAATATCTTTCTCACATGTTTGAAGCCAAAAGGCAAAACTAGCAATGCTCAGAAGTCATGTGTACTGAATATTAAAGATGTGTATATATTTAACACTTGTATGATCTGTCATAATACCAAATAATTCACATGATGTAGTGGCATGAATTCATAATTCACTAACATTTTTATCAAGATCAACTTCATCAAAATAATAAGAGACATCAATTCTTTTCTCTATGTTATTCAGTGAATAGCAGCTGAATACATGAACTTGAGGCAACAAAGTTAGCTAATAGCTACTTCCTGTACAGGCAGATAATGACAGGCTTTATAGAGTTCTAAGCACTATATAGGTATAAGAACTATTTTATTTTTCCTATTATTTTGAAAATTATTGAGCTCCAATTTTTATTCAAGGGAAGATAATTCAATTGTTATTGGGAAATTCATGACATTTGGAAACTGGATTGTTTGTAAGCAGAAGTTGAGAATATACACTTTTGTTCTCAAAGTCAGAAAAAAACAAGCTGTTTAAAATGGCCAAGAAGAAATGAATAACATTTCTAAGGTCTATTAAAATATTGTGATGCAACAATATTTTAAAAATAAAATAAATAAAATAAATGAGTGTTCTTGGTGGTTAAGACTGAAATTTTTGCATTTTGAGCACACACAAGTTAACTCCCTACATTATAATCATCCCCACATCAACCATGATTATTCTCACTGTTCATTTCTGGATGTTTCACTTTCTTAATCTTCTCTAAGTTTTCCCAAGTCTGCTCTTTCCTCAAAGGTTTCCTTGCCATTCTTAGAAAATGCAGGAAAATTCTAACCATCATGTTTACTTGAAAGCAAAGAGTTTCAGTGAGGTTTGATACTGCTAAGACCAGAAGTAGGACACAAGCTAGAATTGGAGTTGCAAATTAAAACACAAATACCATCTATTTTCTAAGTACTTTCCTAGTATTCTTACAAACAAATTCCAAAAATTCCTTTAGATGAGATTGGGCTCATTCAAAGGTATGGTCATAGACCAAAAAGAAAAAAAAAAGGCCTTTAAATTCTTAACAAAAGAATGTCTTATGATTGTTTCTATTGCTTTCTTAATTTGGGATATAGAGTTGTTAAAACAAGTAAAGCGTTAAGAACTTAAATGACCACTGATAACTTGCAGATGATCTTGTCACAATGTTAAGCGTTTCTAAACTATAAATGGAGTCAGCTATCATCTTAGCTCATTTATTTGTTTCTATAACCAAATACCACAGATGGAGTAATTTATAAAGAAAAACATTCTTTCAGCTCACAGTTTTGAAGGTTGAGAAGTTCAAGATCAGGTGGCTGTATCTGCATGGGTGCTTTTTGATTGTTGGGACTCTGCAGAGGTTCAAGGAGGTGCGGTATCACTTCACAGACATAGCAAGCTTGTGAACTGGGTCTCTCTTCCTATTCTTTTATATGTAGCCACTAATTATAGGGATCTGTTTGTCTCTTAGTAGTCCCCAAGAGAAAAAGGGGAGAAGATTAAAGAAAATAAAGACATGAGATATTAGCTGAGGTCAAAGAGTGGATCAAAATTGATAGGCAAAAGACCCCTAAACAATAGTAAGGACTTTTATTTATACCTTTGTAAACTTGCAAGCCACAAGGTTGCCTAGCAACTAGTAGCCCACAATGTCAAGGCAGGATGTTTTTCTCAACACTATGGTAGCTTGACTGCTTTAGGCAATGAGACTTCATCCTGCCCTCCCACATATGATCAATTTCAGCTTCAATGACTCCCAACAACTAATAGCACATGGGCTCTTTAATCCTGCTTACCTTTCAAGTCTCCACCTTTAAATAACAATAATTTATGACCTTGGGAATTAACTTTCAGCATGAGTTTTAGAGGAGACAAACACTCTGATCTAGCAGCTATTTATATATTGTGCATGTGTTTTAACAAATATTATATGATTTGATATTTTATCCTATGGTACAAATTTTTCTTATATATCATGTAAGCATAAATATTGAGTAGAAGTCTAATATCTAGTTTTCATCAAATAATTCTTTCTTTAGCTACTTTATTGTACTTTAAATTGACATAAAACTGTATATGAATCATGCAAAGCATGTTCTGAAAATATTCTAAAATGAATAAATATAAAATTCTACAATGCTTAAATCAGGTAATGAACAAACCTCATATAGATGACATTTTTTTGTGGTCAGAACATGTAAAATCTACTCTCTTAACATTTTTATTTTTTCAATGACCAAATCCAGATCCTTACATATACTAAGCACCCACTCCACCACTGAGTGATATCCCAGCAAAACATTTTTCAATAATACAATACATTCTTATTGACCATAGTCCAAATGTCAAAAGTTACAAAATTTTTATTAAATAGTGTGAATGCCTTCAAGAGATCTATTGTCTAACATGGTGACAATAGTAAAAATATATTCCATTTTTAATTATGTCTAAAATAATGTTAGGGGATTGACCAATTATTTAAGTTTCTTTAAAGAATAACTATTAAAAACTCTGCAAATTGCTTTTCAGGAACTCTCATGCATGCCAGTAGTGCAAAAGGATACAGTTACTTTGAAAGACAGTTTGGCTTTCTTACAAAACTAAATATTCACTTATTATACAACAGTCACATGCCTTTATATTTATGCAAAAGAGTGGAAAACTCATGCACATACAAACACTTGCACGTGAATGTTTCCAGCAGCTTTATTCATAAATGCCAAAATTTACAATGACTAATATGCCCTTTAGTAGGTGAACAGAGAAATAAACTGTGGTACATAGAGATAATAAAATATTATTCATTACTAAAACAAAAATGAGCTATCTAGTCATAGAAAAATGAATGAAACTTAAATGTAAATTACTAAGTGAAAAAATGCATCTGAAAAGGTAAAATGTTACAGAGATACAATTATATAATGTTCTCAGAAAGGACAAAAATATGGAGTAATGATTAGTGATTTCCAAGATTAGAGAGAGGAAGGGATAGATATATAGGCAGAGGACAGAAGATTTTCAAGGGAAGGAAATTATTCTGTATGATAGTATAATAGAGATATTCATTATATTTTTATCAGAATACATAAAATGTACATCACCAGGAATGGATTTTAATGCAAAATATAGACCTTGAGGTATAATGACATATCAAGGTAGATTCATCAACTGTAACAAGTATACCATTCTAGTAGGCAATGTTGTTAGTGGATGAGGATATATAGATATGAGGTACAGAAAGTACATGGGAAATCAGTAATTAATCCTCAATTTTGATATTAATCTAAAACAGTCCTAAAAACCTAAAGTGTATTTTAAAGCATTCAGTTTAACCCTTGATATTTGTGGGCAAAATCTTTTTTACTAATAAGCTAAAACTTTGAGTTTATCAATTTGTTCCTGGAAGATTAATTTTAGGGTGCATAGAATCTATAAATGCTTGTCTAAAATGAGCAAAGTATATATTTTAAAATTCCTAGAAATATTTAAATATAGAGGGGTTCAACAGATGTGCATTGAAAAGTCACTAAAACATCGAGATTGATAAATTGTGATACTTCTTAATACAAAGATTATCAATCATTATATCTGAGTGGAATCTGAGATTCTGTGTTTCTATTTTGTAAGTAGTGCTCATGCTTCTGTGGCATGGATTTTATTGTAAACCAGTATGTGTACAAAAAGTATGACTGATTAATGATGGCTGAAGAAGGAAAAAAATTCTAGAAGGAAATTACGTTGGAAAGTAATGAATACATGGTTCCATTTTTGGAGACCCCATTGTATGCAGAAATGCTAAAGGCACTAGGTAAGTCTAACTTCCGAGCTTTGTATAAATCAACATTCTACAACCCTATAAGACCATAGGATTAATTCTATAATTAATTATATAATCTTATAAAACCATGCTATTAACTTGCCAAGAAAAAGCAAAAATAGCATATTTCACAGTATGTAGTATCTGACAGGATGCTCACTAAGTGGGTAAATAAAGCCAGGTGTGGTGGTGCACAACTTTAATCACAGCACTCAGGAGGCTGAGGAAAGAGGATCACTGGAAGTTTAAGGCCATTCTTCGCTCTAAAGTGAGCTCAAGGCCAGCCTGAACTGTGTAGTGAGACCCTGTATCAATGAATGAATGAATGAATCAATCAATCAACTAATCAATCATCAATTCATCAATAAAATGAAAAATGTAATTTTTAAAAATGTGTTTAGCACAGGAATGGGGCATCCTGGGGCTCTTCAGATCCTCACTCTAGCCAGCATATATGCCCAGTGTGCGAGTGGGACCGCCCAGGGCTCTCAGGATCCTCAGTCCAGCCAATGCACAGGTGTAGCTTGTGAGTGGGACCAACTGGGGCTCTCTGGATCTTTACTCTAGCCAGAAATGTATGTGGAACTTCTTCCAGCAGACAGGCCCACTGTGTAACCCTGTGGCAAAACTACCTGCAGAGCAGCTAGGGGAAAGATGTACCCAGCTGATCCAGGAGCAGAACATTTTGCTAGAGTGGCACAGCGGTTTCACTTCCAAGTGATGCGACAAGAAGTGGAACACAGCACCCAAACCCAAGCCACACCCACCTGGATGAGTTTGAACTTCATAGATCCAGATCTGTTGCTAAGGTTATAGCTCAACCAAAGTTGTACACCAAAATTCAGAAGACAGTGCTATACAAAATGAAACAAGAGAAGGAGCAAAATGCAATCTCAGGACCCAAGGCCACCAAGAACAAACTCAGGAGACAATAGCATAGAAGAAATAGGGAATCACACAGATGAAATCTCTGAATTAATAGTGTATGATGTAAAGAAACAACTGCAGAAAGGTATAGAGGAAATAAGATCAGGAATAATCTCTGAAATAAAAAAAAGAAATCTCTGAATAGCGTCTGAATTAAAGAAACAACTGCTGAAAGGTATAAAGAAAATCAGATCAGAAATAATCTCTGAAGCAAAAAATGAAATGATAACTATAATGAAAGAATTTGGGGGCCGGGGAGATGGCTCAGTGGAATAAGTGCTTCCCAGGCAAGCACAAGGGCCTGAGT
>NDGM010600693.1:0-14550 GCA_002564305.1 Octomys mimax
GGGGAGGACAGGGAATGGGGAGGGGAGCAAAGCAAAGCTATGCCATTGGCCTGGGCAGGTGACACTAGCATGTTCTATGAGAACAGAGACTAGGGTGGGTGGGCACCCTCTCCTGCACAAGGCTCCCCACTAAAGACTCCTCTTAGGAGAGATAACCTTTCTTTTCTCCCTGGCTTCTGTAGAAGAAAAAAAAAAAGCAGCTCCAAGTGCAAGACACTGCTTACTGAAGCACCTAACAAAGGGAAGGCTGACCCAGTTTCCACCTGCAAACCACAGCCTGGTCTGGGGCGGTTCTGCCAGCCACAGAGACACTTCCCCACCCTTCTAGGGAGAGCTGGGAGTTGACACCACAGGGCTGAAGGCTCACTCAGTCCAGAAGAGTGTGATGTTCTTCATGCTGGACTTTGGCACCTAGTTCTTATTTAACACATTCATGACAGGGCTGCAATTTGTGTGTGTCACTGCCAGAAAGATTGAGTGTCCCAATTGGGGCACTCAACTGGGTGGATTTTATTAGTAAAAAGATGGATAAAAGTGATTAGATTCATTTGTACCACCAGTGGTTCAAGCTGGCTGCAACATGTTAAATTATGTTTCAAATGATTCTCTCTCTCTCTCTCTCTCTCTCATTTAAGGCAGGGTCCTGAATTCACTTGAGGTGGTCCACCTGTCTCAGCCTCCCAAGTTCCCAAGTGCTGGTATGCTCACAGGCATAAGCCACCACACCTGATTTAAATGATTTTTTTTCTTTCTGGACACAAATATATTGGTGCTTTGGGATGAGAACAGGTAGATGAAAGCAGGCACACTTTCTGCAGACTTTGGGCAGGGGTTGGGGTCTATAAAGGTGCCCTAATCTTGGGGTGAGTGTGACAGCTCAGGGGCCTGTGGAGAGAAGTGTGACACATCTGAGCTTTAAAGGCTGAGGACTGAGCAATGGATGCTCCAAGCTGGGACTACAACCCTGATTTGGAGGTGACATGGAGCTCTACGTGAGCTCTGCAAGTGCAGACACACTGCCCCTTTGCTTCTCATAGTGGCGGCCACAGGGGACACTGGATAAAGATCCCTTTGTATCTTCAGGAAAAATATGGCCAAATGGCTCAGCACCAACAAATGAGCATTCACAGACGTGTGTGCACACACGGATACACATGTGCACACACAGACACGCACACGAGCAGATACAAAGAGAGGCATGCCTTCATGCACAAACACAGGAAAGAAAAACATACATGTGCCTACAGAGACACATACACACACGTGCCTACGTAACACACACGTGCACACGCACAGATACATGAGAAAACACGTCCACTGACTCCCAGTCTTTGGCTGCACAGAGTCCATGAGCTGAGGGCAGGGCAGCAGCCAGAAACCTTTCCACCTCTCACTCAAAGGGGCTGCAGAAAACACAGCCAGAAGAGCAGAGCTCATGAGAGAGGAAGGAGGGCACAAAAGGCCAGTCTTGGGGCCTAGAAGCCCTGGCCTTATGTGCCACGTGGGGACAGTGACAAAGCCTGGGGCCCATGAGAGGCAGGGGATGGCGATGAGCTCTCCTGTCCCCACTGTAAAGCTGGGACTGCAGATCTGATGCACTCACAGAGACAGAGGGGACTTCCTCCATGAAGAAATTCACTGGCACAAGGCAGGCAGCGGGAACGTGAACATCAAACACATCTCAGATTCATAAGAAAGGTCTGTCCGCCAAGGTTCCAATGTGAGTGACCTGGATGGTCTGGAAAGCACCCAAGCTGGGAAATTAACAAAAACCTGGTCCCTGGCTGTAATACTCAGAGCCCCTGCCAGAGCTCCAACAAAGTCACACTGGACGTCACATGCTCCACTTGGCCAGCCAGGAACTGCCTATGCACACTCGGAGCATACAGATACCCACGCGGCACACTGACACACATGCCATGTGGAGCTTTTAGCCACAGGTAGTAGGATGAGGTCTGTGTGGACTTAGGTGACAGTGATCAGGGACCATAAACATATGAAATAATTGATACCTAAAGGGTTAGTATGAGAAAAGAACAGGTGGAGTCTACGAAGAATCAAACTCAAACGCCTAGAAAAGAACAGTCTGTCCATCAGAGGACAGCAGACAGCAGGCAGGCAGGAGTCACTGTCCCCTGCTACCACTGCCACCTGCTCTTTCCATAAATCAGGGATTCGCATCCACAGCAGAGGCACAGCACGGGGCCTGGCCAGCCCTGCTCGCTCTCGGAGGCAGCGGAAGCACACTCCAACCAGGTACTGGGGACATCTTCCCTGGAAACAAGGGGGTTCCTGGAGGGCAGAGGGGGTTGCATCTGCCCATGTGCCAGCCTCCGGTATGTCCCTGCTGCCCTGCTCCCCAGAGCTCTCCCTCATATGCCTGTTTTTCCAACACCCTTGTCTATAAATTTCTCCCAAACAGCCTCGGATGGAAGATGCTTTGTATCCAGGCATAAATGAGAACCCTTAAGTAACCTGGGAGAATGTGTGCTGTGAATAATGAGCTGGAGGGAGTTATTGCTGTGGGGGGGGGTGAGGGGAGGCCCATTTATCAGTGCCTGAAGACGATGAATGGGGCAAGAATTGCAAATGTCCAGGCCCGCATCTGCAGAAACCACATCTCCGGGGACAGCATCACTGGTCCTCCCCCTGGGGCCCACAAATCCAGCCTGTGGAGTGTTCCTGGGCACAAGGCCCAGCTCCTGCTCTCAGAGGTTTATTGTCTACCAAGAAGATAAGCCACTGCCCCATAACATGCATTAGCTGCCCCAGATAATAGCAGAAGTGCTGGCTGGGCAGCAAGCGTTGGCCAAGCTATCAGTGCAAGCTGAGAGCACCAGCAGCTAGGGCCAATGAGGTCAAGGAGGTGGCAGAAAGAGGTGGCTTTGGTCACATCATTCACTAGGCTGGCCCCTGAAGGATCTGGGATCCCCAAGAGGTGGAGAGTGACAGAAATAGACACAGGGCAGGGAAAATGAGCAGGGATGGCAGAGCCCACACGTGTAAGTGGGTTGCTCAGGACAGTGGGTGCTGGGTACAACTTACAGAGGCTAGAGTAGGGGGCTGCAGAGTGTCCCACCCAGTCCGTGTTCTGTAGTCCCTTGGCCCCACACACCCAGCCTCCTGGGCTTCTGGTCAACACTGACTTGGAAGCCGTCCTGGCTATGCGACTTGCTAGCTGTGTGGCCCCTGCCTGTTTTCTCATCTGCCCAAAGGGGATCAAAGTGGCCCCTTCCTTCCACAGCTGTGCCAGTACAGGGACTTGGCATTGTGCTCTGGTGCACAATGAATAGTGCCTGGCTCGTGAGCCTAATGGCAAGACCTGGTAGGCATCATTGTCACTGTCAAAGGGATTCCTGGGGACACAGATCCCTCTGGCAAGTGGCACAAGAGGAAGCTGGGTGCACCTAGCACTGGGCTTTGGAAATAGCCTTGAAAACCAGACAGAACCTGCACAAGTCCAAGACCTGGGCCACCCACTACTGCACGGTCCAGGACAGCTAAGTTCTCCACAGAATTCCACCAGCCCCTGTGCAGGCAACGCCCATGCAGCACCTCTGAGACATTTAGCAAGGAGAACGTGCATCCTTGTGCAGCCCCAAGACCTGCACACACAAACAGGCTTTCTATCCAATGAGGGGCATCTCAGACCACTAGTCCTTTGTGGCTGCCCCTGCTCTCGAGAAGAGCTGACCGGGGAGTCTCACCTCCTCAGGATGTTCCAGGACCTTGAGTGTGTATAAAGGGGTTTATTATTTTGGTAGTACTGTGGATTAAACCCAAGGCCTTCACATGTAGCTCTATCCACAGTCCTTTTTACATTTTATTTTGAGACAGGATCTCACTAAGTCACCCAGGCTGGGTTTAAACCTATGATCCTCCTGCTTCAGCCTTCCAGAGTCTGATATTAGGCCTGTACCACAATGCCCTGCTCTGAGTAACTCTTAATTTGCATTTAGTTTTAATTAGTGACTGTGATAGTTCTTGGGTACAAATGACCATAATTATCTAATGAATATGATCCGTGTTTTGCATGTCTATACACTTACTAAAAGAAAATCCTTTTCAGAGGAAGAAAAACAGTCTTAGAGACAGCAGCCCTGGGATTCATCTAAAAGCCCACAGGAGGATTTCTTGCATTTCCAAATTAGAAGCAGCCGCTATTAGAACACAGAGCAAATTCCTCAGAAAAGTCAGCAGGAGGTAAACTTCTCTCACATGGAAGCGGAAGTACCAAATTATCCTTGATTCCCTGGGGAAGGTCAGAAGCTGCTCTCATCCTCTCTTCTGAGGTGACCCATAGGTCATCCAAAGGCTCCTGGCTCCGCCCCACCCTTGTGATCTACCTGGTAGCTCCAGCCACCTGCCCAGGGTGGTTAGCTCCTTTAGCACATGTTCCTCAGGGATCTTCGGAAGGGCAGACACTGGGATGGGTGGACCGGGGGTGGGGGTGGGGGGCTGCCCGGGATCTCCCCTTCCCCAGACCCCAGGTGAGGACAGACACAGAGGTTGGGGGTGAGTCACTACAGAGGCTCTGAGTGTGTTTCAAACAAGCACCTGATATGGTGTATCTTACCAAGAAAGGACTGGCTTAAAGCCTAGGACTAAAACTAGCAAAGTATGCATTATTAATAAAACTGGTGCCAGCAGGGGGCCAGCCAGCCTCGCAGTACAGCCTGCACGGATGTGGCAGCAGCGAGCACTCAGGGGACCTAGTGGCATCTCTGCCTCCGGCAGTTTTCTTTGCTCCCTGATGCTCCTGGAGCTTCCTCACTCTCTCCTCCCACTGTGTCCATCCCAGTCCTGGAGCCTCAGGCTGAGAGGACTTGACCAGGGCAATGCCACTTCACCAAGACCCCCAACGTGTAGGCAGCACAGTTATAGGGGTGCGGGGCCAGGTATCTTAAGGCCTGCATGGCCTGTCTCCGTGCGGCCAACCAGATACAAAAAGCCCCCTTGGGCCCTGCCAGCCACCCATGGCCTTCTCCCCAACTTTCCAGCTCCTGTTGGGGATCCTCCACCAGTACCTGTGGTCTAAGGGATGGCACTGGAGGGGCAGAGACGAGAGGGGCTTGAGCCAATCCAGACTTTGGGTAGGTTACACAGCCACTCGAATGGAAAAAAGCAAATGGCGCTCAGCAGCATTCTGCATTTATAACAATCATTTGGGGGAAAGAGTTTTTCCTGCTTCACAGATGAAGACCCTGCAGCTCCGAACAATGATATATTTAGTCAGAGAAGCCACCGAATCTGGGTTCAGGTCTGGAGTCTGTTCAAGTGTTTTTCATTTATTTTTGCACTGGGGATTGACCTCGGGGCTTTGCACTGAGCTACATTCTCAGTCCTTTATTTTTTATTTTGAGATAGAGTCTTGCTAATTGCCCAGGCTGGGCTCAAACTTGCCATCCTCTTGCCTTAGCCTACCAGAGTGCACTACCATCCTTGGCCTGTGCAAGGTTTCTGATCACAATGGTTAGATCTTGATATGGAAGCCTCAAAAGCCTTGCTAAATGGGGATTGGAATAGCATCCACCTGGGCTTTGCTGTGGGGCCCAAAGGAGATCACTTTGTGCTCTGTAAATCCTGGCGGGTAGATGATGCGTGTGAACGCCTTCCAGGGTCGTGACCTCAGTGCTGTACCCACAGCCCTGGCTGAACGGAAACTGGCTCAGCGGAAACAGGTCTGCACACACAATTGGTCACATCTAGTCCAGGGCAAATGGGCCCCTGGTGGGCTAACGGGAAGCCGCAACTGGTGCCCCATGAGAGGCTGCTGGGAGGCAGGGTCCCTGGAAGATGGGAACCCACCAACCAGAGGCAAGGGCAGCGGCAAAGACTGCAGCAGTCATGGCAAGAAGACAGGAGGCGGGAAGGGACAGAGAAGCGAGGGCTCATCCTCTCTCCAAGAGAGGCCTTATCAAGGTATGAGATAATTAGCATTTTAATTGGCTAATTGGGGATTCTAAATTGCCTATCTTGTATTAAGCATAACTGAGGACATAACGTGACATTCAATTAACAAATCTTCCCCTTTATTCTTTCCATGCTTGATTAGGCTGCATCTCTGAGTTCCTCAATATCAGTTATTGGGAAAAAAACAAAAACAAAAAAACCCATTTCTCCTTAGTTGTCAATGCTCTGTGACAGACTGCTAATAAGTTACATAAATACACACACAGAAGAGACTGTAGAAATTCTTACACAAGAAATTCCTAGAAAATACACAGGAAAAAAACCCCATAATCTTATCACCCACCAATAACCTCTAACAAATATTTTGTTGAACATCCTTCTGGGCATTTAAAAAAATTGCATAAACAGAGATTTTAGAAAATAATTAGCTATAAACTTTTTCTCAAGTTCCCTTTTTACTGAAATATGACATACATATAGGAGAGAACCTAAATCCCAAGGACACTCTCCAGTAGTTGACATCAACTGAGCACACCAGGTCCCCCCGCCCTTTCTACGTAGTGCCTGACTACTACTATTTCTTCTCCTTCCTTTTTTTTTTTTGGTAGTACTGTAGATTGAGCCCAGAGCCTTCACCCTGAGCAATATTCCCAGCCCTTTCCAAGTTGATTTTGATACAAGTTCTTGCTAAGTTGCCCAGGATGGTTGAAATCTGTGATCCTCCTGCCTCAGCCTCCCAGGGCTGGGATTACAGCCATGAGCCACTGCATCAGCTGAGGAGCCTGACTTCTACCATAAGTTATTTCACCTGTCTTCGAACTTTCTGTAAGTGGGATCAGGCAATATGTTCTCTTTCATGTCTTGGTTCTTCCCTGGCTCAACATCATGTATATGGTGCATATGTGGGTGGCGGGTCCTGTTGTTGGATCATTCTAACTGCTGGTTCATCCTACTGGGTAAGCCAGGAACTTTTCCATTCTTCTCCCAGAGACCATTTGGGATGTTTGCATGCACATCCCAGCTACTATGAGGAATGCTGCTGTGGAAATCCTGCAAGGTCTTTGAGGACACACAGGTACTCACACATCTCTGCTGAGCAAACAGCTCCGAGTAGAAATGCTGTGCCTCTGGATTTTGCGTGAACTCAGCTTTAGTAAAGAAAGCCCCTGAGTCCTTTTGGGTGGTCATGCCCACTGATTCACTGTCTGATGGTTCCCTTCACTGTACACCTGTGCACGGGGCCCAGACTGAGCCAAGACAGGTGTGCAAGGGCAGACAGCCCTACCCAGTCCTGGCTGAGGTCACTGCTAAAGAAAGAACACGGTCCTTGTCGGGAGACTTGGCTCCTATGTCTACACTGTTTTATTTTCAATGCTGTTCCTATATCTAGAATTGTGGGACTTCTCTCCATTGCTGCTACTCTCTCTGTGGTGTAGGCCACCCCTGCTCTTGCCCAACTGCTAATGATAAGGGTCCAGCTGGCCTCCCTGCTTTGACCCTTATCCCCTATGAGTGTGCTCAGCCAAGGGAGCCTTTTAGAATTGATGGAAGATCACAGGACTACCCTGCTCACTCCCAACCCTGGCTTCTCAGTGGCCCACCTCCCTCTCCCCTATCTCATCTGGTCTTCTAGGCTACACCTCCTCACTACTCCTGACCAGCCAAGTAAGCTTCACTAGAGCCCCTGGGTGAGTCCTATTCTCTCTGTCCAGTGCGTCTGTCTCAGGGGTTTACAGCTTGCACTCTCTATTCCAGATCTCTCCCCCAGTGACTCCTTTACAGGGAGGCTTGACTCAAGTCCCAGAACAAAGGGTACCTTGTTTCTGTTTTAACCCTCCCATCCATCCTTCCATCCTGCACCCATCCCCCATCCTTATCATCTCTGTATCTCTCTCATCTAGCTACATACCCATCTCACCATCCATCCATCCATCCATCCTTGCCTTCTATTCCTGTACCTTTCTTCCCTCATCTACCTACCTGTCCCTCTGACTGTCCATATATCCATCCCTGTCATCTCCCATGCACCTATCATCTGCTGACTATCTACTCCTGCATTCTTGCATACATGCATTAATCCACCCACCCTCTCTGTTTTGTTCATTGCAATATCACCCAGGGCCCTTGGCAAACAGGAGGTGGTGCTTGGCAAACAGGAGGTTTTCGGAACATTTGTGCTGAGTGACTGAATAACTCTGAATGAGTGCAACTGGGTGTACCACAGCCTACAATGTACTTAACCAGCTTCTTGGTCAGATACCTCGTTACTTCCACCTCCATGCTATGATGGGCGTTCATGGCCATATGCTGCTTCACTGTGGTCGGACAAAATGCCTAGAAGTGGAGTTATTGAGCACATGAGCATTTTCTAGTCTCAAGGCGCATTTTACAAAATGGACTCCAGAACACTCAGATGGATTTTTAGGGCCCTGAGTGGTGCACCTCTGGGCCTGTCTTCTGAGAGGGCTGGGAGTCCAGCAGGTAAACCACGAAGTATTTTCACCAATGAACTGGCAAGTGCAAACATGCTGATATGCTTACTTCTGAAATTTATTCCTTTCTGAATGGCTTGTTCGTTTTTGAAAAATGTGAATGTTCATCTTTTTCTTATTGATCCTTGAGGGATTTATATATGCAGGATACTCGGCAGTTGGTTTGGGCTATCATCTATTTAAAAAACTTCCCCTTTTGCCCTTTAATTTTCTTCATGGCATTGCTAGACGGGTGATTTACATTTTTATTGATCACATGTGTTAATGTTTCTTTATGGCTCCTTCTTTTGGCATCATATTTAAGAAACCTTTTCCTACCCTCTGATTATATATCCATTCCAGCATCTTTGTGGGTTTTCTATTTTACACTTTATCAATCACCCTTGAGTTGGCTGTGATGGCACCACGAGGTACAGCGCCATTTTATTTTCTGCTAACTGTCCCTTGCACAGTGGCCTGGGGAGCTGTCTTCTAAAAAGACGAATCCTGCCAGGCATAAGCCTAATTCCAGCTCTAGGGAGACTGATGCAGGGAGACCACTGTGAGTTCAAGGCCGGCCTGGGCTCCATAATAAGTTTAAGACCAGCCTGCACTACAAAGCGAGACCCTGTCCCCCCAAAATAAAAACAAAATCCTTTACACATGAAGTAGCTTGAAGCTACTCAGTCTGCTCTTGTCCAAGGACTGTCTCCTGCCCTCACTGGGGCTGCCAGGACAGGTCCACCCTCTTCCAAGTACAGACATGCTCAAAAATTTTGCCAGCACCTTCTTTGCTTATTGTCAGAAAGAGAGACAGGACCCCCAGGCCAGGGTACCACGATGGTGCTGGGGAGGATGCCAACATCCAAGAGGAAAAAAACCTGAGTCTGGAATTCTAGATCTGTCAATAAGGACTCTTTTGAGGACTGAAACTCTAGCAACAGAGGACATTTTGAAGGACAGAGCCTTGGCTTTGGAAAGCCCTGGAAGAGCAGTGTAAACACAAGTGAATTTTCTGCTTGTTCTCAGGCTGATTCTGGGATCAGCTTCTGCTCACACCCGACTCCACCTCCCTAGTCATGCAGTAACACCTTTCTTTGTCCTAAAACCTCACACTCCTCTCTCTAAGCTGGACCAGGCTGCTGCAGGAATTACTCAGAGGTTCAGAGCACATAGCTGGGATGCAGAAAGGCTCTCTACAGACTGGGACATGATCCTAGTTTAAAACAATCTAGAAGTTATTTTATTACCAAGACACACCTGGACCTCCCTTCTGCCCTCACCAGGAGAAAAGCCAGACATACAGGGAGCTCCCTAGGAGAGCGATTGGGGGCGAAGCCTTCCTTGAAGCTAAGGTTTCCAAAAGCATGATGGGACTCCAAGAGATGATGTTAAGTGTGCTCTGACAAACATGTCTACTTCTTACATGAAGTATTTATTTTAAAATGTTACCTTCCACTTATGTTGGCAAATTATACTTAGGGTTTCACTCAGGACAAAGGTAAGACAGCTTTCTTTTAAAAAAATTTAAATAAAAAAAGAGTCAACTTAAATAACAGTAGCAAGCAGATCACAGTATATGTGGAATGCAGATTTGGCCATGAAAGTGTCATGTGAATGGCTGAGGCTGGGGAATTCTACTCTAGGGTTTCTTAGAGAAAAAGCCTGGGTTTAGTTCTAGATGGGAGAACTTTGGCTGGGGATCTCCCCAAGTTCCCGTCTGGCAGCTAAGAGGATGAGTCAAACAGAAGCTAAGTTCTTCCCTGTGTCCAGCCCTGCTCCTGTCCCCAACTCTGCCACCTGGAGACACCAGGTCATGAGGACAACGTGGACCAAAGGCCCCTCAGTTCTCAGGAACTGAGATGATGAGAAGTATTAGGGAATGAAGCCTCCTTCAGTAAACCCAGCTGCTGAGGGCTTCGGGCAAGTGGGTGTCAAGCCTTTATAAGGGTGCTCTGCTCCAGTAATCAGAGCAGGCTTAGTGTGGGTAATTCTCTGCAGCCCGGAATACTGGCAGAAGTCTTGACTGGCAATGTTTCCTCCTGCCCCCTTCCCTCCCCCCTCTCTCTTTCTCTCTTTTCTTTCCAGAGTCTCACTATGTAGTTCAGGCTGGCTTTGAATTTACTATACAGTCCAGGCTAGCCTCAGATTTGCAGTGATCCTCCTGTCTCAGTGTCCCAACTGCTTAGACGACTGTGTGCTGTCACACCTGGTTTCCACCTGCTTTACTTAACAGCTCCTCACAAGGCCGGGTCATTAGCCGGAGCTGCTCAGGCCACTGACCGTTGCTCTCAGCTGCATTGCGTCCACAGCTGTAAAGCACCACGTATGCCGGAAGGGTCTCTGGGGGCTCTCACACTCCACTGACTCCTTCTGATGAGAAACAACTGAGATCCTCCACCAAACTGATGTTCCTCATATACTGAACCTGCAGGAAACAAGCGCCCCACATACCACCTGGTACAGTCAGTTCAGGTGCCCTAAATCATCCTTTTAAGGGAAGAAAGCACTTTGCTTTTTAAGTCCCTCTAGGATGTTTGTTTCACTTTGAAAGAGTCTAGAACTACTTTATTTCTAAATATTGAATTCCTTTCTCAGCCTTATAATCTTAAAAATATTTCACAAATATGTCATTTCAGAAATAACTCTCCTGGGGAAAGGCTGTTTCAGATTAATGCTTTTCTGGAGCACAGTCTTGCCCTCGCCCTCTCCAGGCCAAGCCCCAGCACTGGGCAAGTTCCTGCTGTAGCTGCCACAACTGTATCTCCTTACTCTGATCCAGCTCTTGGGTCCCAGGACCACAGCTTCCCTCCCAGCTACCCCTGCAGGAGGGGTGCAAGAGAAGCAGGTGCTTCACCATCACATTTGCATTCACGTAAACTGCTGAAGGTGTTTTTAGCACAGGAAGCTGTGCAGCAGGAAGGCAGGCCAGCCCCAGACTGGGGAGACCCGGGAGGAACTGTGTCCCCGGCAGCCCAAATACCCAACCTCCTGCTGGAAGCCACTTAGCCAGGAAGATGAGGCCAGTTACTATGAAAACTGCCTGTTTCTAATTTGAAAAGTTTCTTCTAAGCATCTGGGAACCACAAAGCCTGCCCAGGAGGAAGGTCAAGGCCTCTTCCAGCAGGGCCAGCCCTGGGAGGGTCGTGGGAGGGACCCTGTGGGCACTGCCTCCTCTGATGGGCCTCCTCATCCCCCTGCTCACATCTCGGAGCGTTAGCTTAGCCACACTTGGCTGAAGGAGCAATGTGAATACGATTATCACTTTGCAAGTCTTTATCCACTTATGATGATAAATGAGGGTTGTGCTCACGCTGCCCCTACAGAGCGACAAGCTCTGAAAAAGAGTTGCTGCTGCCAGGGCCGGCTGGGGTGGGGCCGGGGACTTCCCCACATATTTGCAGCATCTTCAGTGACTCTGCTTCCTACAGAACCCATCAGAGGGGGCTGGGCCAGCATTCAGAACGAGGAGGACATGGACCTCCCTGAACACGTCAGGGAGCAGACATCACTTTCCAGGGCTGTGGGCACAGGGACATCTACAGATGCCTCCCCCATGGTCCCCGACCGGGGCCCACAGAGGACAGGAGAGGTGACTAAGAGCAAAGTGCCCTGAACCTTTCATAAGCCAACATCCCAAACCCGTGAAGCTAGTTCTAGAAAATATTCCTAACAAGGAGATGGCCAGAGACTACTCTCATGAATTTAAACATTTTAAAACTTAAATCTACTTATCAATAGTTAATTAATAAGGTCTAAGTCTTCTGATGACAGGATGATTAAGCTGTTTTTGAAATAATCCATTTTTAATTAAAATCCCCTTCCCTTGGTTTCTGGATGTACTCAAAAGGAAGCCTGTGCAGATGTCTTGTTTTTAAATACACATTATACACAGCCAATAATTAGAAAAAGTCATGCTTTTAATTACATTTTAATTATTCTTTGCTCATTGATGCAAAGTTAAATATTCGTGCTTTATGGTACTAACGCTGCTCACTGAGGCCAGGAGACAACAGGTCTTCTTCCTTGCAGAAGAAAGGCTCAAAGGAGTTGATGCCTCATCCTGGCAGACTGCGGAAGTGCCCTTCTGACCCCTGATCCCATGGGCATCTGGCTCCAGCAGGAGCCACGGTGATTCAAGAGGTGCATCTGGGGCACTCCTGCCTCGCCACAGGCAGGGAAGTCCCTAGACTTCTCCACTCCGGCCTGCATACTCCCCACAGCGTCTCCCCAGGTTGACCCACACAAGCCACCAAATCCCCCACCTGAATTCAGCAAACTCAGAAAATGCCAAAGAGGGAGTCACACCCATGTAAGTGACATTTTCCCATCTGCCCTGCTGGGCACTGAGGAACCCGGGCAGCCACACTCCTGCCCAGTATCCCCTGAGCTCTATCTTCCAGGCACCACCCCAGAACCCCACTGGGACCTCTCTGAAGGAGTAGCACGCCTTCCTGACTGCTCTCTTTTTTTCCTCTATCTCTTGGGTTTTAGCCAGGTCCCTTGTGGCCAACAGCCCATTTGAGGGTGGTGGACAGAAGGGTCTCAATAGTTTCTCCAGGGTCTCAGGCACCGGCAGGAAGGCACCTCACCTCCTGTTCATCTGCAACATTAACAGCCGGCCTCCAACCACGCACCAGGCCTGATTACCCTCGCCAGGAACCTCCGTGGTTTCCCTCAGGTGACCTCACCCTCCTGACACCACCCAAAGCCTTTCACAGGTGAGCCCTGTCCCCACTCCTATCCACAGAGCTTTCATCCTGCATGCTGCTAACTGCACATTGTTTTCCCTACCCATCTTGAAGTGAACTCCTAGAGGCAGGCCCAAGTCAACCTACACCCAAGGCTGGGCCCAGAGAACAGCACACAGTAGGGGCTCAGTATGCACCAGATGCAGGGGTGACTGATAGTAGGAAGAACAGGATGAACATACAAAATGATCAAGACAACATTCATTCCCAGCTGTCAGGAGGCTGAGACAGGAGGTGAAGGCCAGCCTGGGCTCCATAGTGAGTACAAGGCCACCCTAAACTACACAGTGAGACCTTATCACAAAACAAAACACAAGACAAAACATTCCCATGCGTAACGGCCAGCTTCATCTGCCCAGGGGTAGCCTGGGTACAGATCTGGCTGTAAACTTCCCACCCCATTTCCTTTTACTGGACACATTTCTGAGCCTCTGAGGTTAGACTGGGACTCTGTGACTATTTTCCACCAATAGGAAAAGGAGGGAAAGAGATGATGTGCCTGTTTCCTGCACATGTGACTTTTAGGAAAGGTGTGACTTCTCTACGTTCTCTCTCTTGCTTCTCCAGGGGGCAGAGGTAGGCAAGAAGCTGCCGTGAGTAATGCTGGAGCCACATGCCAGCCGCAGACTGCAAAACGAGCATGAAATAAACCTCACTGTGCCAAGCGACTGAGAGTTGGGTTTTACTGTTACTGTAGCAGAAGATGTCCTGTGATACTATGTGTGGAAATTTAGAATATACTGAATTTTAAATCAGCAGGGTAAAGACTTATTCCACAGGCGATGATGAGTAAACAAACCACACGGTAATTCTTCTTAGGGACAGAACAATCAGATTCCATGCTTACACACTACCCCTTCCCACAGTACTACTCAAGTTTTGCTGGAAACCTATGAGAAACTTGAAGTGCAATAGAGCAGGATCACTTTCCTGTCAGCCTCCTGACAGGAAAATCTTTATCTTTGTTGAATGGTCCCAATACAAATGCCTCAAAAGGTGTATGCAGGAGGCTGGAATATATTCTTAAAGCCATTTGCTCAAATGCAAAGACATCTCACCCCTCTCCCATTTTATACTTGTGCAAGAACCCAGATTAAGAATCACACAAAGTTTGATTATCAGCAAGGACCCTAAAGTAGCCCACAGAAAGTCACATTTATTTGGCAAGATCCTATAGCTATAGGTAAGATACAGTGGCCATGTCTAAGGAGTCAAGTATTGAACCAGCCTTCCAAATTTAAAAATATAAGAAAAAAAGGAGGGTAGGTAGGTGGGAGACATTGACTGCAAAGATGGTTCCTTGCTCAGGTAATAGAAGAGTGGATATGACCATTTACCTGAATTCTATTTTATTTTTTGTATTTAGTACAGGGTCTCACTATGTAGATCAGACTCATAGTGATCCTCCTGTTTTC
>NDGM010600711.1:0-13152 GCA_002564305.1 Octomys mimax
GCATGCCTGACGTCCCAGTACTGGGGAGGCTGAGGCAGGAGGATCACCTTGATTTTGAGGCCAACCTGAACCACCCAGTGAGGTGTGCATGGCAGCTGGCAGTGTTGTAGAAGGTCCAGGAAGCTTGGCCTTTTACTGTTCCTCTCAAGAGTGTCAGGCAGGGGAGGGCCATTAGAATCCTTGCTGTGTGTTCTTGGTTTCTCAGCTCAGCCAGTTTTGGCCTTAGGCTGTGTCTGGGGCTTCTGTGGGCAGGGGGAGCACAGAGCATTGTCACTGTGCTCAAAGGGGCCCAAGCTCAGGAAAGGCTGGCAGGCGCCTGCAGGGCCAGGGGAACCGGGCTGCCACGTTACACCCTTCCCTTGGCCCTCCATAGAGCCCCGGACCAGTGTCCCCCTGGCAGCAGTGCCCCTGCCGGTCATGGTGGGCCTCATGGCAGGCTGCGTGCTCACTGTCTGTGCTGCACTGGGCCTGCTGGGCTGGTGGCGGATGAAGGGCCGGAGGTGAGTAGAGGGGCCCTTGGGGAGAGCCTTGTGACCAGGGGAGCCGGCTCCTACCCCAGAGCTGCCTTCACAGGTGTCTGCCTCTTCTCTCAGCAGGATGGAGAAAGACAGCACAGCCCATGAGCCTGCACAGCATGGGCCTCGGTGAGTGCGCCTGCTTATGCACCCTGCTGGAGGGCCATGGTGGCATTGCCAAGACTCCCCTGGAAGCCTCTTCCTCTGTGACTGCACCCAGACAGGGCTACAGGCCTTTGCCAGGCCCCTCCCCACATTCCTTCTCACAGGCAGACTCCCCTCTCGCTTTCTGCTCCAAATTCACTGGGAAACTCAGGGATTTCCAGAGAAATCAGAGTAACAGGGGAAGAGAGAGAAAGACAGAGGGGCAGAGACAGACAAGACAGAGACAGAGACAGATTAAAGAATTGGCTGGCACAGGGGCCGGGAGTTCGACCCCTGGGCCTGCAGTGCTGGTGCTGCCCCCAGGGTATGCTGAGACAGTGATTGAGACTGGACGTGGTGGCACGCCTATAATCCCAACTCTTGGGAGGCTGTAAACAGGAGAATCACTACAAGCCCAGTCTACGCAGTGAGACCATGTACACCCTGTAGACCTTGCCCCCCCGCCCCCCCCCAAAAAGAATTGGCTGGCCAGACATGGTGCAGTGCTCCTGTCATTCCAGCTACTTGGGAGGCTGACACAAGTTCAAGACCAGCTTGGATAACTTAGTGAAACCCTGTCTCAAAATAAAAAAGGACTAGGGGTGTAGCTCCATGGTAGACAGTTTTCCTAGCGTGTACAAGGCCCTGGGTTCAATCTCCAGTATTGGAAAAGAAAAAAAAAAAAAAAGGCTGTGTGATCCTGGGATGCAAACTCTGAGAAGATAGGCAGCCAAAGATGTCTGCTGACAGAATTCCTTCCTACTCAGGAGAGGACAGTCTTTGTTCTATCCAGACCTTTGTCTGACTGAATGGTGCCTCCACATGAGGAGAGTAATCTGCTCTACTCAGTGTCAACCAGTGTAAATGTTAATTTCACTCCAAACAAAAGCAACATCCAGAATAGCAAATAACGACTCTATGAGCCCCCGCGTCTCCCTGTGTCATCCTTACTGGACTGGGCTCATCACGTGTGTTATATGAGTGCAAATCTGCTTTCCCTATATTGACTTCTGCTGAATTGACTTCTGCAGAACACCAGCTGTGTAGGGAGGAGTCAGAAGGCCCACGTGTGCATGTGTGCCTCGCTTCTCTATCTCTGCTCCTTTTCTGTCTTCCCATGTTGGTGGTTTGCTGCCTAGGCTGGACAGTGGAGGGGCTTGCTGGAACACCAGTGGCTCCACTTGGGGTCTGCATTTGCGACAGGCACTTGCCCACCGGGAGGTTGGTCTGTGCAGCCAGCTCTGCACCTGTCACCCACAGGCGGACCCATCGGCCCATCTCCACGCACAGCTTCCGGCAGAGCTTCGAGGCCAAGAGTGCCCACGCACACCAGGCTTTCTTTCAAGAGTTTGAGGTAAGGTCCAATCTGCCCACAGGTCCAGGAGGGAGGACCAGGGGCCATCTAGGCTGGGCTGAACCTCACAGTCACCATGCCTGCCCCTTGCCTGCTGTGGTTTCAGTAACTAGTGTCTGCCTCGATCTCTATAGGAACTGAAGGAGGTGGGCAGGGAGCAACCCAGATTGGAGGCTGAACACCCTGCCAACATCACCAAAAACCGTTACCCACACGTGCTGCCCTGTGAGTGCTAGGGGAAGGACAGGCCTGGGCAGAGGGCCAGAGCTTGGCCTGGAGGAGGACCCTGGACTCACGGCTTCTGCCCTCTGCAGATGACCACTCCAGGGTCAGGCTGGCCCAGCTGGAGGGAGAGCCCCACTCCGACTACATCAATGCCAACTTCATCCCAGTAAGGGCCACAGTGGGCTGTCTGTGGGGGTGTTTGCTCGGGACATGCCCAGCTCTCAGGACACACCTTCCTGCCCTACTTCAGCAGCAGTCCATGAAGCCCTGCTTCTGCTGCTGTAGATCAATGCAGCAGTGGGTTATGAGAGTGTGCCTGTGTGCCAGGCTCTGTGCTGGGTCCCAGGGGGCAGAATGGAGCCAGCCACGTTCAAACCTTTAAAGGAGAGAGCACATGGTATGTGTGTGACAAGTGCTGGAATAGAAGAACAAGCACAGTGCTCTGAGCTCACAGACGAAAGAAAAGTCGGTCCACCTGAGGAATCCAGAGAGCTTTCCTAGAGGAGGGGACACTCGGTCTCTTAAAGGATGAGGGGCAGCTTGATAGGAGATGGGGGATGGGGAAAGTAGATTGGGCTTGGATGGAGGAGGAGCTTGGCCTTTAGCCTGAGGGCTCTGGAGTCCATGTGGTGGGCAACAGGAAGCCATGGAAAGTAGAGAGCATGAAGAAAGGTAGGGCTTGTTTTCAGGAAGGCCACTCTAGGACTGGGGTGGGGGGCTGGGTAAGCTGTTTCTAGCACGTCTAGGTTTTATTACTTTCACGTAGGCTTTCTTATCCCTTCAAGGCGTAGGGCATGGGTGGTGCTCGTGTCCCTGAAGTCACCTCTCCTGGTGTGAGCTCTTGGTGTACACATGTGCCACGTGTTTGCCTGTGTGTAGGCACGCACACAACCTCCGCCCTCCTGGAGGTCACATGGAGTCTACTGCTGCGTCTTGGTGGGGGCGGGGCCCAAGCCTCACCTGTTAAGGTGTCCCTGCCCTCTACCCCGCACCTTAGGGCTACTCTCACCCGCGAGAGTACATTGCCACCCAGGGGCCTCTCAAGAAGACGCTGGAAGACTTTTGGCGGCTGGTGTGGGAGCAGCACGTCCACACCATCGTCATGTTGACTGTGGGCATGGAGAATGGGAGGGTGAGCGCGCAGTGCAGTCTCCGGGACGGCCGCCAGGGGGCACACGCCTCCATCTTCTGCAGGGATGTAGGGCAGATAAGAGTGAGGCCAGTCAGACCTGGGGATGGGTGGGTGGGATCCCAGGGTCACCTGAGGTGCGGGTGTAGGGGAAAGGATCAGGCACATAAGCTCCTGGTTTGACTTGGGATAGGACGTAGGACACTCGGCCATCTTTGTCTCCATCAGCCAGGGGCATCTCCTCTGTTCCTGGTTCCCTACCTGGTCTGAGACTGAGAGAGGCTGCTAAATCTGTCCTTTCACAAGCCACAAGGCAAAGGCAAATGGCTCCTAAATCAGGGCTACCAGTTTCACAAAGGAGCCAGTCATTAATGCAGAGTCCTCCTGGCCATAGGAAGGTCCAGGGTGAGGAGGTGAATGCACACAGGGGTGGGTGGGAAGGTGGTGGTGATGGTGACACTTTTGGAGGAGGTGGCCTCAGAGCTGATGGGTATAAAATGCAGAATTTCATCAGGGTGGCAGGCACCACAAAGGCGAGGGGAGTTGGGACTGGCTACAGTGGGGACAGTGATGTCACCCATGGCCGCCCTCTGTCTGACCCTTGGTCCTAGGTGCTGTGTGAACACTACTGGCCAGTGAACTCCATCCCTATCACCCACGGACACATCACCATCCACCTCCTGGCTGAGGAGCCCAGGGACGAGTGGACCAGGAGGGATTTCAGGCTGCAGCACGTGTGTGCCCAAGGGACAGGGTGGGGTGGGGTGGCTATTACTGTTCAGACCTGAAGGCAGATGCTGAGGGACATACCTCTCCTGGAGTGGAGAGGTGAACGATGGACCCCAGGTCCCTGCACTCAGCTCAGAGCTCCCTGCTCACCACAACACTCGGCTGTCTTCCTGGGTGGTGATTTCTGGGGCAGGAAAGCCAGGGGCTGGAGTCCCCCCTGCCCAGGGGGCTCTCTGAGGGTCCAGCAACTCCAGGAGCCTCCAGCCTGGGATGAGGGGACACTTGGTCTGAGGGAGGAGCCTCAGTCCTGCCCTCAGGGAGCTGGTGAGAGGGGTTTCAGGGCAAACAAGAGACCTGCGGATTAGGAAGTCACAGTGCAGCTGCATGGCCCTATTCTCCTGCTCACCCTTGCCTCAGGGTGCTCGACAGCGGACAGTGAGGCAGCTGCAGTTCACCACCTGGCCAGACCACAGCATCCCCGAGGCCCCTGGTCCCCTTCTCGCATTTGTAGAGCTGGTCCAGGAGCAGGTGAGAGCCACCCAGGGCACAGGGCCTGTCCTGGTGCACTGCAGGTGAGGACAGGTGGGAGTGATGGGGGACCCCTGCCTGGCCTTGACTGGGAATGGTGGAAACACGGTGGCTCTCCCTGACTCAGCTCTGGAGGGGCTTCTCTGCAGCGCGGGCGTGGGCCGCACGGGAACTTTTGTGGCCCTTTTGAGGCTGCTGCAGCAGCTGGAGGAGGAGCAGGTGGTGGATGTGTTCAACACAGTGTACACGCTCCGGTTACACCGGCCCCTCATGATCCAGACCCCGGTGAGGGCCTCAGCACCTGGGGAGTGGGCTGGAGTGGGTGGCTTCACACAGTCACAGAGGGACTGGGGAAAGGAGCTCACAGGGCCATGTGGAGGAGCTCAGGAAAGGGGCTCAAATGTGTGACACCCTGCTTGGGCTGCTGTTTCCTCTCTGGAAAAGGGGAGAAAGTCCCAGCAACTGCCATCTTGGACCCTGGGATAGCACGGGGCGGGGGGCTCCTGTGTGGCTCCCCTGACCTCCTGTCATGCTTCTGCCTTGAGTGGGACCTGGGTGCTCAGCTGCTGGGCTCAGCAGCTAATGCCCTCGCCCCACCAGAGCCAGTACATCTTCCTGCACAGCTGCATACTGAGCCGGATTCTGCAAGGGCCCTTGGGCATCTCTGAGTGAGTCTGGCCCCCTTTGGTTCCCTGTGGCTCCTCCAGTCTTGAACCAAGACACAGCAACAGCTGGGCGACCCCATGTGCCATCTCCCCTCTCCTCCCCAACCCAGGACTGGACCCATCTCTGTGGCCAGCTTCCCACAGGCATGTGCCAAGAGGGCATCCAATGCTAATGCTGGCTTCCTGAAGGAGTACAAGGTATACTTCAGACCAGGCATGGTGGCATGGGCGGGCAGCTCTCCCCCACCTGGCTCCAGGGTGCCTGTTTCCCAGCTCCTGCTGCAGGCTCTCAAGAAGGAGGCTGGCTCTTCTTCATACTCTTCTGGCTACGAGCAGGATAGCACTGTCTCCTGTGAGTCCTGGGGACAAGGATTGGGGGCCACGCAGGAGCTGGGAACCACCCACAGCCTCACCCTCAGTGCTTTCCACAGGTGCTGGCTCTCAGTCTCAGCCTTCTGCCATGGAAGAGAGCTCTGTGGATGCTGTCCCAGAAGCCTGGCTCTTCCCTGTGAGATGATGCTGGTGGCCCTCTCTGACCCTATGTGCTTCTCAGGCTGGGCCTGGTGGTCTGGGGATTCCTGGAGCAGGGGACACCTCCATCCCTGGGAACCAATGAGCTGCCCTCTGCAGGGTGGACCTTTGGGCCGAGATCACGTGGTGCTGACAGGGCCTGCGGGGCCCGAGGAGCTCTGGGAACTGGTGTGGGAGTATGGGGCCTGCGTGCTGGTGTCCTTGAACCCACCTGACCCCCAGGAGAAGGTAAGGCAAGCAGAGATGGGGTCCAGGCCAGGTGGGAGCTGAGCCTAAGTGGGAAGAGTGTATGCTACTGTCTGATGTGGGTGGCAACAGAGACCTTAGGAAGCTGAGCTCTGGTTTGGTCCCAGCCACAGGCATTCTGGCCAACCGAGACACAGCCCATCGTCACAGGCATGGTGACCGTGCACTGGGTGGGCGACAGCAGCACTGCCAACTGGCCCTGTACTCTCTTCAGGGTCACACACGTAGGTGCTGAGGCCACAGGACACCGGGTGGTGGGCGGTGGGAGGCACAGTCCTGTGCTGGTTTCCCCTTGCCCTCAGGCACCAACGCCAATCTGATCTTTGCCCCAGGGAGAGAGTGGGACTGAGAGGCTGGTGCAGCAGCTGCAGTTCCCATGCCAGGAGCCTGGGCACAAGATGCCTGCTACCACCCTACTGCCTTTCTTGGCTGATGTGGGCCAGTGCTGCTTCCGGGGCAAGAACAAGAAGCCTGGTACACTACTCAGCCACTGCAGGTGCTGGAGGACAAATCTCCCTGAACCCTTCTTGGGTTATGGGTCAAAAAGACAGTCTCCCGTTCCCTTGTCTTCTCTTGCCCTCTCTTCAGGGATGTGGTAGGGATTTCCCCCTCTCTGCCTGGGCCCAGCTTGGCTGATGGACCAAGTGCCCAGGAGCTTTTCTCAGTCCCTGGGCCCAGGTCTGGTGTTCCCATATTCCTGGATACCCCCATCCCATCCCTTCCAGGTTCCCAGTCCAATTCTAGGTCCATTGCAGCAAGGGTGCATCCCAGCTGGGCACCTTCCTGGCCATGGAGCAGCTGCTGCAGCAGGCGAGGGCTGAGCAGACTGTGGATGTCTTTAAAGCAGCACTGCAGCAATCACAGGCCTGTGCCCTCATGACCCCTACTCTGGTGAGAGGTGGCCAGAAGCTGTGGGAAGGGCCTGGGAGAGAAGGTAGCCCCTGGTTAGTGTCACCCCTGTTGCCAGCAGGTGGCGTTGTGGGCCACTATGTTCTTGCCTAGATGGGACGTGTCCTGGGAACTGAGAGACCTGGGGCTTTTCCCTGTCTGGTTTGGGCAAGAAGAGTGAGCCTCCTTCTCCTCGTCTACCTGCAGGAGCAGTACATCTACCTCTACAACTGTCTGCGGAGTGCACTGGTGGAGGAGCTGCCCTGAATGCAGGAGCAGCCTGTACTTTGCCAGCCCTCCCCCAGAAAGACCCCTGCCTGGCTTCCAGGAGAGCAGCTGCTACCTTGGCACCATGGTGTGAAGGGAAGGGGTGGGGAATAAAGACACATGGCTGAGGCTGAGAGCTCTGTCTGTCTGTCCTCTGACATGGCCCCAACATAAGGGCCTTGTGCACACACATGGAACAGAGCTAGAAGCCGGGGCCCGAGGTCAAGCTGAGTCTGCTGACACCAGCTGGTAGCTGGTAGTTCCACTGTAGCCCCCAGTTTCCCAGTTTCCTTGGACTTCAGGCTTTCCACCTCTAGTGTTTCAGTGCTGAGCTCTGGATGTAGAGTTCCCCTTCCCCTTCCACTGCCCCTGAAAGCATTAGGATTCATCCTGTTCCTTACATCCCTCCTCCTGCCATCTCCGGCCTTCTCTATGTGCTAGGTTCCTTGCCATTGTAGAGGCACTACAGCCATATAGTGGCCCTCAGGCCAGCATTGCCCGGCTTTCCTAGTTTGTTTGTCCTCTTCCTTCCTCCTCTCCATGTGGCATGGAGGTGGGAGAAAGCATAAGAGATACAGAGATGGGAAAGCTAGAAGACCAGAGAGGAGGATGGGGCTGAGGCTGTCTGTCTCCGACACTGTTGGAGTAGACTGCACATCACCACAGGGTTGTTGATCTGCTTCCCTGTCAGCCTGCAAGTTTCTGTGTGACATGGTACCTGGCACTGGATGCAGGGAACCTCGCTGGAGGATCTTGGGAAGACACAGAGAAAGCCAGGAGAAATCAGCACAGAATTCTCTTAAGTGGAGCCAGACCCCCTACTGGGGGCAGGGGCAGGGGTCTCACTGGGTAACCTCAGTTCCTTAGTAATGTTTCAGGCATTAGTTCAGTGGGGGAGGGGGTCCTTCTCAAGCTTAGCTGGAGAAAAGTAAGGCTTTCTGCCCATCAAGAGCCTTCCCAGCATGAGGTTAGGCTCTGGTGCCGCTCCAGGAAGACTCAGTGTCAGGAGCCTCTGCTGTACACAGCGCTCACCCGGAGTCCTCAGCATTGCTGCAATAATGACCCTCGCATGGGCAGGCTGGGGACAGCACTGAGCTGCCTGAGCCTGCCCAGGGGCTGCCATGGAAGCTGCAATGGTGCTCAGCCATGGTCTTCCCGTCCTGGGCCCCTCACACTGGAGCAGCAGGAATGGGAGAGAGCCAAGGTCACAGAGTCATGAGCCAAATACAGCCCTACCTGAGGGGCTCTGCGCAGCACCTCTGTCCTGCATCTTGTTGCTGTGCAGGGCCATCCTAAGGCACATCTTTCACTTTTAGGGCCATAGCCCCAACTGGAGTCCTAGGGTCAGGATCTACTGGTGTTGTCCAGCTGTACAGTTCCTCTGGTCCCAGGAGGTCAGCAGAGGGTGGGGAGGGATTGATGAGAGGGTCCTGGGATGTGGAAGAGCAGGTGGAAGGAATCTGGGCTGTCTCTGGGTCGCTGTGTTTCTGGTGTAGACTCTAGGTGGACCTTGGAGGGACAGCAAAGCTGGGCAAGGGGGCTCTCTAGCTCTGCACTGGGGTTGGCTCTGAAAGACCAAGAAACAAGAGAAAGAAAGAGGTCATATGAAGGAGGCCAAGCTCTCCAAGCATGCCCTAAGGAGGGAACATGGACTGGACTCCACTATCCATCACTACTTTCCCTGCTCCCTGGCTCCCTGGCTCCCTGGCCAAGCAAGCCAACCCTGTGTTTTTAGCCTAAAAGAGGCTAATCGACAGCTGCAGCACGAGCCACCAGGGGGCGCCAGTCTGCTGACTTTCTGGCAGGTGCTGACAACCAGCTGAGCAGAGCAAAGCTCCTTGCCTCCCTACCTTGGGAGAAGAGACCAAGGTGATTCTCGGGCCATAACCTTACTGAGAGCAAACGAGTGCCTCTGCAGCCACTGCACTCAGGAGGCGAAGGTCCATGTTCACTTCCTTGGTGCCCTTCCGTGCCCACCGCCTCTCATCCCCTTGAGGACAGGTGCCGGCTTTTAGTCACCCAGGGCGTGGGTCGGGGAGGGCTGACCCGCGCCCCAGTCCGGCACTGCCCCCTTCAGCGGCATGACCTTGAACAAATCGCTTCTCTTGGGTCTGGGCCCCGCCAACCGTAGAGGCGCTGGGGGCCTGGGAGGGCCTCAGGGTCTCTTCCCCAGGGCCTCCTCTGGGTCCCATGTGACCTGTGGGTGTCCCCAAGGCAGGAGGGGCGAGGCCCTGGGCCCGGGCTCCAGGCACCCTCTTCCAACAAGTGCAGATCTCCCGCATGCTAAGCCTCTCTGACTTCTTCCCCCCTCCCCTTCCTTTCCGGGATGAAATTCCTGCCAGTTCGGAAAGAAGGAGGGAAGGGAAGCGAGCCGCAGCGCAGCATAGAAAGTTTCCTTGACTCCTCCTCCGCCTGTGTCTCCCTCCCTCGCCAAGCCCAGCCTGTGAAACTGAATAACGAAGATCACTCAACAATGCCTGCTCCTCTCTGACTGCAAGGTCCCTGCGCTCCCGCCGCCGCTGCCGCCAAGCAGAACCGCGGGGCGGTCCCCACCGACGGCGCAGCCCTCGGTTCCGCGACCGGGACGCGAGCCCCGGAGGCCACTGCGTCCGTGCGTCCGCCCGTGCCCTCACCAGGTGCCCGTAGCCCGCCTCGAGATGCCCAGCCCGCCCGGGTCCTGGGCGCTGTGGCTCTGCGCCGCGCTGTGCGCCTCCCAGTGCGCGGACGGCGCCGCCCAGCCCGGCCAGGGGCGCGCAGCCTGCCCGGCCCCCTGCCACTGCCAGGAGGATGGCATCATGCTGTCGGCAGACTGCTCTGAGCTGGGGCTCTCCACTGTGCCGGGAGATCTGGACCCCCTGACGGCTTACCTGTGAGTACTCGCCCAGGGACCTACCTGCGCGCTGGTGTCCTGTCCTTGCAACAGTCGAGGGCACCTGCCTGTTTGGTGCCCTGAGGCATGGGCATCCCGAGGAAGGCTCTTCTCCTTCTAAGTCCTCTGCTGCAGAACCGGGAGGAGAGAAGAATCTGGGACTAAGGGTCAGGCAGCAGTGAGCCCCACTTCCCTTGTTGGGTGGGGTTCCATGGAAGCTCAGACCTGGCAAGGTGGGCTGTGGACTCCAGGCAGTTGGGCAGGGGTTGGCAGCCTCTTGTCTTGTTTCCAGCCGAGCAGTACCCAGGACAGTGGCCGTGGACGACACTGGTGGTGGAGGTGAGGGGGTGCTCTGGGTGGGTGGAGGCGAGATCTGTCCCTCTGCCATGGCAGAGAGCAGAGCTGTCACACAGCTTGGTGTGGGGTCGCAGTAGCAGGGAGGGGGCTTGGCCTGCTCTGGGCTCCTCAGAAGGGAGCTCTGCCCCCTCCATCTCCCTCTGCTGAGGCCCCCCCACCCACCAGGCCTCCCTGAAGTCGTGTCCCAGGAGGCTGTGTTGGAGACACTAATTTGTGGGCAGGCACCGAAGCTGAAAACCAGAGAACCATTTTTAGAGTCTGAGTTGGGGTGAGATGGCGCGTGAAGGGGACCTTATTGGGGGCAGCTGTCCTGGGACAGCGCAGAAGAGCTTCCCCTCAGAGCTGGAGGCCAGGAAGGGGCTCTGGCACCTTAGCATCTGGGCAGGAGGAGGGGTGAGAGCACATTCCAGGCCACCTGCCCCCACTCCAATCCCACTCCCCCTCCCCCTTCCCAGGCAGGTCCTCAGGAGGGACAGCAGGCAGGAGAGTCTGTGGGCACTTGTTCAGGGACAGGCTCTCAGGACTACTCCTGGCCCCTTGTGACACTGGGTTCCCAGGACAGGAAACCTTGTAGAAGAGGGAGCAGTAGTAGTCTTTATAAGGCTCAGAGAGAGTGGTGGGACTAGCCAACAATGTTGGTGCACACCTATAATCTCAGAACTCAGGAGGCTGAGGCAGGAGGATTGCTGTGAGTTTGAGGCCAGCCTGGGCTACACAGTGAGCTCAAGGCCAGACCAAACTACATAGAAAAACCCTGTCTTAAAAACAACAACAAAAAGCATATAGGATTAAATGCGACCTAGGTGCTTAAGGTGAGCAGCATCCTGGCTGGTGTAAGGAGCCCAAGGACCATTCCTCAGGGGGCTCCCTTCCAACCTCTGTCACCGGCTGAAATGTCCTCAGACACTTCATAAGTCACAAGCTGTGTGCCAGGGGAGTGAGGGAGAAGGAGACGATAACATCCATGTTCCAGAGAAACAAACTGAGTCCTGCACCATCCAGGGGATGATGGCAGAGGAAGCCTCAGGAACTCATGGCCAAAACTGTGACAGAGCTGACAGCTGGCAGAGCAGCCCAAGGTCTAGTAGTGTTATATAGTGAGGGCAGATGACATGGTGTCATTGGAAAACATTATGGCTAAAAAGAGTTTGGAGACAACTTCCATTGTGCCTGTGGTGTGTGTGTGTGTGTGGGAGGTCCCTTGCCTCGGTTAAAGGATGAGGGGCTGTAGAACGGTCTAGACTCCAGTCCTGAATCTTTTTCCAGAATCCAAGTCTTCCCAGACTCACCCATAATTCTTTTTCTTGTAACACTTAAGAAGGAGATTGAGGCAATCCAAGTGGTGTCCTGCCACAAGTGCAGAGACCCTCCCCCAATCTGGACACCATGCCCTGGGTTATTTGGATACCTTTGGGTTCAGTGATGGTGGGACTGAACTGGTTCGGGGTCTCCCTGGGGATTTAAGAAAGCTTTTAGGAATGGGAGAGGGTGGAGTTGGGTCCCAACATAATGTGAAGGGGCCCAGAGCATTGGAGGGAGGTAGGGAAGACCATGTCCTCTGCCCTGGGCTGTGGAGAGCTCCTACCGGGATGCTGGGATGGTTCTCAAAGGAGGAGGTGCTGCAAAGACCTTTTTAGGTGGAGGGAGAGTGAGAGCATCAGGCAGAGCCAGGTAGGGAGGCTTGGGCTCCAGTCGCCTCTCGGTGAAACACCTGGGTCAGCAGAAGCTGCCTCTGCATCCTCTGTGCATTCCTTGATTCCACCCCAACACTGGACATCTTCCCCCCAACCTCAGGGTGGTGAGAGTCCCTCCTAGCCTGCACCTTTGGTGCTGTAGCCACCCCACCCCTCTCCATTCCCTGTTCCAGGAAAGACTGGGAAGTCTTTATGTACTGGGCTTTGACGCTCCAGTCCAAAAGCTACAGCTGCTCCGAGGCTCAATTGCCAGCCTGTTGGCCCATGGGTAGGAGAGCAGTCTTCACTCATTCAAGTCCTCCAAGTGTCTCTTTTACAAAGTCTCCTGGGTCAGGCGTGGTGGCACATGCCTATAATTCCAGCAAGTGAGGATGCTGAAGCAGGATTGCAAATTTGAGCCCAGCCTGGGAGACTTGGCAAGACCCTGCCTCCAAATTTAAAAAGAGCTGGGGATGTAGCTCAATGGTAGTATTGGCCTAGCATGCCTGAGGCCCTGGCTTCAAATCCCAGTACAAAAACCAAAACCAAACCTCTCGTAAAAGGCTCAGTGAGTCTCTCCAGGCTGTATGGCTCCCCCTGGATAGGGCTCTTCAGGGAAAGGATTCAGGAGCTGGGCCACCAGCCCTGGAGCATTTGACCTGATGGTGAAGAGAACTGTCTCTTGGTCTACCCCGGCCACACATGCGCACAACGGGGTGCCAGGGATACATAGCAAAGGTCTCCTGGGCAAATTGCTAGTGCTGTCTCAGAGGAGGAGTGACTGGGTAGTTCTTGGAATTCCTCCTTTGGCTCCTAAAGCTGAGAAAAGCCTCATGGGCAGCTATGGAGAGAGACCTGAGGCTCACACACTCAAGGTCACCCTGGTGCACCCATTTCCTTCACCCACTGCCACTAGGGGAAAGGGAGAGCCTTCCACTGCAAGCATTAGCTCCCCACCCAGACTGCTTTCTTGGGAATTTGGATTCTGGTGAAAGTTCAGGGGTGTGTGTGTGTGTGTGTGTGTGTGTGTGT
>NDGM010600780.1:0-10269 GCA_002564305.1 Octomys mimax
GAACTCAGGCCCTCACGCTTGCCAGGGAAGCACTTATTCCACTGAGCCATCTCCCTGGCCCCTAGGCATGTTGTTTTCTTAAATTGAGTCTGGCAGCTCTATCTAGGAAACTCCAAGATCTCCTGCTGGGTTGTCCCTCATCCCCACACTTGTCCCCTCCACTGCTTCCTGGTCCCTTCTCCCTTCACTTCTTCCTTTTCCTCCTCTTCCTCCAGCCCATCTTCTGGGCTAGATCCACTCATCAGCATGTGAGAACTTCAAGTGCAGTCCCCAGAGAGCCACACATGGAACCAGAACAGAGTCTGCTGCAGTTCCCAGGCTGGCCCCCAGCTTGTGGGGCTGTGCAGAGAAGGAGGGGGCCTGTGTTGGCCAGGGAACCCAGGTCTCAGCTTGGGAGTGGTGAATGGAGACCAGGCAGAGTGGAGGACAGGCAACAAGAAGCACATGTTATCACATTTCCAAGTCGAGGAAAGGCTTTCGAAGATCATGAAGGGCTTAAGGACTCAGGGTGGATTCCCAGAGTAGTCAAGATTTTGTATTGCTGTCCCCTGCACTCTGGCAGCTGCCATAGGAAAGCTATGATCCTTTAATGGCATAGAGTTGTCCCAGCAGCTCATATCTGTGGATTGAACTCAGGACCCCACACTTGCCAGGCAAGTGCTTATTCTACTGAGTCATCTCCCTGGCTGGTATTTCCCCTTATGGATTACAGAGCTGTATGCAAAAATAACAGAGGATCAGTAGCATTTGCTCTTCAACTCCTAAATGTCATGTCAATGAGAAGACAACTTCCAGGAGTCCAGGAAGGTTGGGGGCATCTAGGCTCAGCCAGGCTAAGGCCATCTGATACATAGGTGCTGTCCCTGCAGGTGCAACCTGGGTTTCACAGGCATTTCCTCCAAGTCGGCCCCAAGTTCTAACCACTTCAGCAGCTAGCCCATGTTAGTTCCCCCAGAGCAAGATTGCTTTCCTGCTTTTTATTGAAAACACCCTCCATATACCTCTGCACTGCCTTTTCTTTTCTGTCCTCAAACTCTTAATGGTAAATATCTGTCCTTGAAAAGCCCCCACCAGTGTAGCCAGAGGCTCTTCATGAGCCTCTAGAGTTCCCTGGCTCATTCCTGCAGCAGTCTCCTGCTCCTCTCCCAGAGTCCTGCCCTGTGAGGTGTAGCTCGACTATGAACCCTGTAGCCTCTGTGACCTCATTTGTGAAATGGGCGTGTTAGCAGCCACTCCATGAGGTGACCTACAGTAGGGCCTTGGTCTGTGCAGATTCTTCCAAAGTACTAGGGTTCCTTTTGCCATAAACGCAGTCCTTTATTCAAGTGGGTCCCGACTTCAGGCTGCACTCACTCTTAATAAGCATTGATGTAACTGTTAGGAAATCAGCCTTCCAGAGCCTTTGGAGGGTGTGTGCAGCACAGATGGCTCCCACTGGGGAGCAGGTTGTAAGTAGGAGGACACACACCAGGAGGGCAACCTATCTGGGAGGCTTCCCATGGTCTTTGAGGCAGGAGCTCCTGGAAAGTGGAGGAGGGAAAAGGCAGAGGTCTGGAGAAAGAAGGGAAGTCCTGGGGACCTTGAGCATGTGAGACAGTGCCCAGGGACCTGTCCAAAGGGGTCTGGAGTCTGTGTACAGACACTTCCTGCCTGACTGCTAGGAAACAGTTCCCTAGGTCTAGAAACTTCTGGGAAGCTGAGCTTCTTCCCTCCTCCAAAACTTCCCAAGGCCTGCCACACCTAGTGGCTCCTCTTTCTCCTGTCTCCCCTCAGATAGCCCCACCAGGCCCTTTCTCTTCCTCCTACTCTCCGATTTGCTTGTTTTCTTTTCTGCAAATACAGCCAGACAGCTGAGGTGGAAGGTAGAGTTTGTGCTTGTGGTTCCAGTGTGCAAGCGGAGAGATAAAGAGTGCCGCTCTGTCTGGGAAGACAGAGGTTTTTGTCCCACCACCCCTGGTAGTCTGGGGAGAGCAGTATGAGGACTTCTGAAACCTGCTGTAAGCTGCTTCCCACGATGTCTGCGAGGCAGGAGCATCATGAGTGACTTGACTTTAACCATCAGATGCAGAGAAGGATGGCAGGAGGGGGCGAGAGGAGTTGGTGGAAGGATGAAGAGCGGCTAGTTGCTAGTTGTGCACAATCTTCAATCTTTCCTATGTAATTTGGTCTGGAAATTTATACAGATGTTGGCTTTGTTGCTCTGGACCTGGCTCTGACCAATTTGGCCAGCACTTTGTGTGTGTGTGTGTGTGTGTGTGTGTGTGTGTGTGTGTGTCTGTACTTGGGTCTACACACTTGCAGAAGTGAGATTTGTGTACACAACTCTGCCCCATTTTTGGTGGTACATGGCTGCATAAGCAAACTGAGCAAAGAAGGAACAAGACAGGAGACTGATGATAGGAGCAGTGTCTAGGGGTGAGGAGAAAAAATGGAGAAAGAGCCACCAGGTGAGCAGAGAGAGGAGTAGCTCTTGAAGTGAAGTCATAATCATTCCAAGGTACCAGATAATTACTCAGGAAAGCAGCTCCTCTTCCATTTGGGATCTGGGCTTAGGTACATCTGTCTAGTGGCCAGTTGGGGCCAAGCAACCCAGCCCACAGAGGCACATCCCAGGGACAGCGGAGCATCTCACCAAGATGAGTTTCTTGTATGTTGTAGATAAGGCTGTTTTGCAGGGGAAAGCCCTCTGAAGTTGAATGAATTTAAGTAACTGTTAGATGAAACAAAGTTATAACGATTTATTTACTAGAGAACTTGCAGAGGGGATTTTGTCAATGTCCCTTGAACTTGCCCCGAAGGGGCCTGGCTCCAAGCCTACAAGCTCCTTTCTCAAAAGTTAGGTAGGGGCAATTTGGAAAATGCTGGTATAAAGTATGGTCTCTATGAGGAGATGCATTAGAAATTACCAAAACTTGACTTATGAACTGACTTTGGGGATATTGCCAGTCCCTGTCTGGGGGATTTCTTGTTGACCGGGAGCCACCACACCTTGTCTCGGAGGATCCGGAGGAGTAAGGTCCAGAAAGCAGTTCCCTAGGCCCTGCGTACATAAAAGGCCCTCAGCTATTATTTTTAACAGAGCCAGTTTACTAACTGCGTTAATGTCTACCATCAGAGTTACCACAGGCGCACTGCAGGGCTGCGGGGCTCCTCTGGTGCTGCACGCTTAGGCCAGGCATCTGCCTCCAGGGCGTGTAATTTTCCCCGCGGAGGGGCTGCCGGCAGCGCCCGGGGCCGAGGTGGTGGGTGAAGGCGAGTGGGGTCCCATTTACCCGCTGGGCCGCGCAGGCTCGGGCAGGGCCGGGAGAGGGGCGACCCCTCCGCCCTGGGCAGGGGGCGCTGGCGCGGGGCGGCCGACAAGGCGGTGGAGAGCTTTCTCCGAGGCGCCTCCCCTCCGCCCCCTCGCACTCCTCTCTCTCCCCAGGCCGGCACCCCGTGCCCTCCCGCTGCCAGGCCCCCTCCTGTCAGGGAGGACAGTGTCCAATAAACTCCTCCACCCGCAGGTGTGTCCGCCCTCCCCCCGAAAGGAGAGGGCCGAGGTGGCGGGGCCGGCCGGGGTGGGGGCGGGCGCCTCTTCGAGCCCTGCCGGGCCGCGGGCGCCCCCTGGGGGAGCGAGTGGCGTCGCCCCGAGCAGAGGTGCGCCCAGCGGCTGGGGGAGGGGCCCCGAGCGCGGGGCGGGGGCGCGGAGCTGGGCGGGGCGGGCCCGGGGGAGGAGCCTCGAGCTCCGCCCCGCCCCCTCGGCCTTCCCCCTCCGGGAGCGCCCCGGGCGGCCCCGTGGAAACCCAGGCCTTCGTCCCTCGTGTCTCGCCAGGCTTCGTGAGCTTCGACAACCCGGCCAGCGCGCAGACCGCCATCCAGGCCATGAACGGCTTCCAGATCGGCATGAAGAGGCTCAAGGTGCAGCTGAAGCGGCCCAAAGACGCCAATCGCCCGTACTGAGCGCCGGAGGGAGCGTCCCCCGGGGGAGACCAGGACTCGCACAGGTAATGGGGCAGCTGGGGTGTGGGGACGGGAGGGCGTGGGGACTCCAGACAGACCCGCCGCTTCCTTGGGCCTCCGTGGGCCCTACCCTCACTCGTGCCTTGGACCCGATGCGCCCAGCCCAGCCTGCTCCTTACCCAGTACCTTCAGGGCAGGAGCAGAGCTGCAGTCATCTCTGCAGAAATGGGCACGATTATCCCCTTCCCCAGGGCCGAAGGAGCGGAGTGAGGGAACTGAGAAGGTGAGGTGAGCTCGGGCCTGGGCCTCGGTCTTCAAAGGCAGTCCTGTTGGCCCTCGGGTGGCAAGCTCAGACCCTGCAGAGCACTCTAGTCCTGGGTTGTGGCCTTCTAGACTGGCCCTTTGCTTCCTGGTTCTTCCAGCAGGGCCAGCGGCATTCTACACCCCTCACCCTGCAGTTGTCCACAGCTGAGTCAGGACCAAGGGGTAGACTGTACTAGGGGAACTTGAGCAGTAGACAACAGGATGGGACAAAGTTAGGGGGTGCTGGTGTTGCACAGAAGTCCCTTTCTCTCCCTGTTATATGGGTAATGAGTGGGGTGATTGTCACCTGTCTGCTGAGGCCCAGACCTGCCTAGCAGCTGGAGACAGCTGATCCTCTTTCTGGCCAAGTATTTTTGTGGGCAAAACAGCTTCTGAGAAAGTGATGGGGGTGACATGGAGTTCCTTTTATTTAGCAGTGCTGTGCTTTGGGTACTGTTAGGTACTCAGAAAGTTGCCGTGAGAATGACAGTAGGTTACTTAGTGTGTTAATATTGTTGGTTACAGTGAAGTCATGGGGTCAGGAACTATAGCCTGCCTCATATGAACGTTTCAGCAAAGACCAGAACACAGTGAGAGAGGGAGTGCTGTGGCAGGGCGTCCTTCCTGTGAGGACATGGCCAGTGTGCAGAGGCCCCAAGGTGAGGGCAGGGGAACAGCAAGCAGGAGGCTGGAGGAGAGACTGAGAGCCAGGAAGCTTGGCATCTGCAGGTCAGGGTGGGGACTCTGATCTCCTCTGAAATTGGGGGCAGGTCTCGGAGAGTTCTGGTAGGAGAGTGATGCTGTTAACTTGCATTTGGTGGGATAACTGTGAACACTGTTGACCCTGGGTTGTAGGGGCTGATGCACTGCTCTGACCTTTCAGTCCAGGGCAACAGCAGCAGTCAGTGTTGAATGAAGAAGCTGATGTCTAGGTACTCTGTGAGGGCCAAGTCAAGGATGAATTAGGAATGTGAACAAAAGGGGCTCTGAGGGTAACTCCCAAGACTTTGGCTTGAGTGACTAGAAGAGCAAAGGATTTGGGGGCTAGATCAGGGATGTGAGAGGCCTTCAAGTGAAAGTCCACAGTTTAGAAACTAGGAGGGAGTCTTCAGTATCCCTAGAGACTGGACAGAGTCTTCAGTATCCCATCTCCAATCCCACTTATCTTTGCCACATGAGCTACAGACATCAGCAGGATGCCCTCCTTCCAACCCACTGGAGAAGGGGTCTTCTCTCTTTGGGCTGCTGGGGGCACACTCTGCAAGCCTACAAGAGCCAAAACTGGCCTCCGGCCTCCTAATTTCCTGGCTGTGGCTTGAATACAGATGCAGACACACAAGTTGGTTCAGAGTCTGGGCAACTTTTGTCAGGCACGGGGCACTGCATTGGGGATACAAAGATGCAAGGTCACATCTTGGAGATCCCCTCTCTGTGTTCCCACAGACAACCAGGATGCAGCCAGAAAATGGGTGCATCTTTGTAGGAGCAGCAGAATGCTTCTGGGCACTGAGCTTTCCTGGATGTAGAACACTTTACCTTAAGTAACTATAGCTCTGCCGTTTAGACATGATCTGAGCCAGGCTTTTCCCACTCTGGGCTTCCATTTCCCCATTATCGAAACCAAGGTGTTGAAGTCAATCTGAAGACTGAGGGTCCGGAAACACACCACGGTCATCCCTTGAGAATCTGAGGAGCCACTATGGGTGCTTTTGATAGTGGCTCTTCTGTTCTAGCCACCTTGGTAGAGCTTCCAAGTCAGAAACATTCCTGGGTAAGGAGTAGAGGAAGCCAGGCTTGCTGTTCAGGACATAAGGTAAGAATGGCCCACCAGGTGGATTCAGCTGGCACTCAGATTGGGGTAGTAAAGGAGTGGTTTAAGAAGCAGGGTGGGTTCTTCCATCATGGAATGCAAAGGCCAGAAAGAGGAGACCCAGAGACCTTCACATGGTACTTTCTGGGTACCTGACACTTATCTGACAGGTAATAGTTATAAGCTAAAACAGCTGTGTGTACCTATCAACTATAGCTATCAGATGGGTACTGGCAGCATTTTCACTGTACCAATGGAGTACAAGAAATTTAAGAAACTTGTTCATGAACCAGTGAGTGGTGGAACCAAGCTTTGAAGCCAGGGAGCCTAGCTCCCTTCAAATGAGGGGCATGAGAAACTCCTACCCTGCCACCCACAGCGTCCTGAATTTCAGAGGGGACACATCATGCCATCTCACTTCTCTGGGTAAGCCAAATGGCTACCTTCTTTTTACTAAGCAGGCTTTGAATTAAACTATGTTATGGCATAACCCCTATAATAAAATTGGCTTCTAAACTTTACTTAACGTTTATCAGTGGTACCTAGAGCAAGACTTTTTGGAAACTAACAGAAAAAGAGTGCTGAGTAGTGGGAGCTTCTCAAAGCAGACTGCAGATAGTAAATGGGATATTCACTCCTTGGGCTGCCAGCTAGAGAGGGAAAAAAGCAGCTAAAAGATTGCAGAGTATCTAAGGCTAATATAGGGTGTTTATAAATGACAGATGTACCACTACCCATCTAGGTAGGGAAACTTGAGCAGGAGCTAAGGGTACCAATCATAATGGAGAACAAAGAGGCAGTAAGGAAGGGCATCCCAGGCCTAGGATGGCTACCTTGAACTGGTGAAGGTGGAAACACAGTAGTTTGGTGGTAATAGGTAAAGTCAGGCTCAGAATGGGGCAGATGTGGGGGAGGGGTGCAAAGTAGCCACAGGGAATACAGTTGGGTTCAGTCTTTTAAAGTGAGGCCCTGGCTGGGGACAGATCAGGGCTAGGGAAAATATGGTTCTTCCATATTGGTTTCTAGTCTTGTCCCTGTGATTGCTACTCCAGCTGCTTGTCATGTTAAGATGAGTCAGGAAACTAGGGTGAAAAGTAGGCAAAAATGTGGAAGTGGCAAGGCTCACACCCAGCAGGCAGAGTGCTCCCAACCTGGACCTGTCCAAGTCGGAGGTTGGTTTCCAAGGCCCCTGTTGTGCCTCCATGGTGACTAGTACACCCTGGGCTCCAAACCCAGCATTGGTTCCCAGACTCTGAACTCTTAAGGTTCTGTGGTTAGAGAAAGCACTAAGCAGGCATCAAACAGGAGTCATATCTCTGTAGCTGTCAGCTTTGGCTGTGAGTTTGCTTTTGTTCCATGTCTGGTATGAGCTTTGTAGGTACAGCTACTCCTTGTGATCTATGTGGGGTAAGCTTGTAGCTTTGGGTGTTGGACCTATCTGGTTAGAACCTAGTTGTTTTCGGATCTTGTTTTTGAATTGGTTCAGGTTAGCTGTAATTTCCACTCCCAGGTCAGTAAGGTGGAGCTTCTAACAACTGATCTAAGCTTCCCTGTGCTGGTCACAGATCCCATTGCCACTTCCAGAGCTCTGCTCTGTGAGGTGCCCCAGAGACTGGCACACAGAGATGTAGCTGGACCTTCAGGAAGCGAGTAGCCAGATGTGCATATGGAGGAGTTTGGGAGAGGTTCCCTGGGGGACTAACGGATATGAGGCTGCATTGTTTGTCTGGGGCCAAGTGTAGAAGAGGTAAGGGGATAAGAAAGTCCTCTACATTGAGCTTTGAGAAAAGAGACTATGTGTTCAGTGTTGAGTCCAAGTACCCAGGGCAGTACCTGGCACTGAGGGGCAGTTGGACTAAAGCTGGGGGAAGGAAAGGGAGCAAGCAGAGTAGGATGAATGCCCATGCTATGCCCAGAGCTGGTGTGGAGGGGAAGGAGGAGAATCTCCAGGGAGTCCTTTAGTTGCTGCTGCCATAACTTGTAGTGATGATAAAACTCTTCTCAGGTCCTTTAGGCGTCTTTTCATGCCAAAGGGACCTGCCAAGTGGGCAGCCCAAGTGGATCTGGAATACAGATTAGAGTGACATCTCAAGACTTTCTAGGCATGTGATGGGCCCTACTCTGAGTGAGGGAGAGCTGATGTCAGAAGAAAGCAGACTCCAGTTTGGGGCAAATGCAGGGCAGAGGTCTATGAAGAAGGGAGCATGGGGATGGTCCTGTGGAGGCGGAGCTGAAGACTGGCTCTGGGCTCAAAATAGATCCACTGCTCAGCTGTGCCCCAGCTCATCTACTGTGGAGTTGTAAGGCCTCAGGTTTCCCTCCATTCTCCTTGAGGGAATACAAAACTGAGAATGGAAGTCTACCACCCGGACAGCCAGGGAGACAGACTGGAAACCCTGTGAATGAGTCTAGGGCACAGAGGCTTTGGCTCAGGCTTCAGGGCCACAGAGGAACAGGGCAGATGGAAAGCAAGCTCAAGGATAACCATGGGGCATGGCAGAATGATTCTTGGGTGGGAGCAGAGGACCATGAAATGCTACCGGAGGGAGAAGGAAGCTGAGCAATTTGATGACTCCTAATAGAAGGGAGCTCATTCTTAGCCATGAGAACTCCACCTGCAGAGAGAGGGCAGGGCCTAACATCTGGGGAGAGAGTCTCAAAAGCTGAGGGTGGAAGGGTGCAGCACAGAGGGCAGAGAAGTGAGAAGGAGGAGCCCTGTGTGGTTGGACCCACCCTGTAGGGCACCCTGTAGCCCTCCAAGTGGTCCTTTTGTGTGTCAGAGCTTTCCAAGGGCTTCATGGGTCCAGTTTGGCCAACTTGGGAACAAATCAAAGTGTGAGCCAATACTCACACCAAGAGTGAGCAGTAGTGCCCAGCTTTGTTTACAGAATTCCAAGAACATCAGTGTCATTGACCCTAAATCCAAAAATGAAACATGATCATTTTTGGAAGGTTCTGAGGAAAGAGGTGTGAGAAGAGTGGAAGGGGAATAAGCCTAGTGTGGATGCTCATGCTGCCTGGAGACACCCTTCCCTAGGATGGGGTTCAGGTGGGATCCATAGGTGGGAGGGCTGAGCCGCTGCCCCTGTGGACCCTATAGCAGAGTGTCTCAGGGACACAACTCACTTTACCCATTGTCTGACCTGCTCAGCCAATCAGGCCCACCCTGACGGGCTCCCCTGGCTGGTCCTCAGACTGAAGTCACAAAAGGCAAAGCTGGGGTGGTCCAGAGAGCTCTGCATCTGGGGGAAAAAGAATCCAGGGTGTTAACAGAGCTTGCTCCCTGAGATCTGCTTGCTGGCCATGGTGGTTTGAGGGGCTGTTTTATTTTTGTCCCGGCCCCCTTGCTAAACCGCCCGTGCCCGCCTCCTCTTCCCAACGCATGATGAATGCCCTTAGTGGCCCTGTGTGAGGTTCTGCTGCTGTTCACAGTGTATCATGTGTCTGCATCAACAGCTGTGTGCGTATTCGTGTGTGTTGATGTGCCCATGTTGTCTGTCGCTGGCTTCCTCCATCCTTTGAGTTCTTTTCAGTTCCCTTATGATTTGACTGCGTTCTCTCATCAGAGCTTCTAGATTATGCTGTGGTCTGGTGCTGTATAAATATTTTTCCTTTTAATTTTGTTTTAACTTCTTCCTTGCCCTTCTTCACCCTGAACCCACTTTTCCTTCCCCCAGCCACGCTCCTGACCCCACCCAACCGACCCCTGCCTCTTCCCTCCCCCTGCCCAAACTCTCTTGTCCTCTTTCTCTCTCTCTACATATATAAATATATATATAAATCTTTTCTTCTTTTGTCATTCAATCAAATTCCAACAACCCAACCAGGGCCAGTCAAATCCACCACAGTCTCGCGCTGAGCTAGGAATAAAGTTCACGTAATCACATGAGAGTGGAGAAAAGTCCCCCATCCGTAAGTTCAAATCAACTCAAAGTTCACAGTGTGACATGATGGCGTCATGTAACAAGGCTAAGAATCGGTTGCATGACAATTGCCGTCGAGTTTCGTGGAGGTGCTGTGATTGGAGCGTTTTTTCTTGGATGTCGTCTCCGTTGATGATTGGCCAGTCATGATCACACGTGCATTCTCTTGACTCTTGTGCTGCCACGATCTTTTTTGCTGTGCTCATTTTCGTTTTGTTCTTGGTGCTTGCAGTGGTTTTACTTTCTGTTGTTTGGTTTTTCTTGTTCAGCGTTTTTTTTTTTTTTTTTTTTTTT
>NDGM010600784.1:0-13414 GCA_002564305.1 Octomys mimax
TTGGACTGAGTTCTTTTGGTTGTAGTCAATGACTGCTCAGAAGTGTCCTTTAAGGATCCTCAAGTGCCCAGTATGCACATGTTTGTTGCAAAGTTGCTTTGCAAGTGAGTTGCTATATTAGATCTACCTGGGGCACAAGTCATTCGAAAGAAGATGGAAGGTGATGGCTTGCTGTATAAAAAAGGTATTTTAGGGGGTCAGGGAGATAGCTCAGTAGAATAAGAGCTTGCCTGGCAAGCGTGGGGTCCTGAGTTCAATCCCCAGTACTGAAAAAGAAAATGGAAAAAAAGGTATTTTAGCCTTTAAGGGTAAAAAAAATTGTTCAGACATAAAATTCCAGGGCTAACATATATTTCTCTGGTATTTTTTATTGAAATATTCTCCACCAATAAATTAGAAAAACTAAGGATAATTGGATTTGTATTTGAAAGCTCTCTGATTTTTATACCATATTAAGTTTTCTGACATCCTCTAACTCATTTGTGTAAATGTAGGTTCCAGGATACAAAGACTATAGAACGTACAACGCACACAATTTGCTGTATTGCTCAGGTCCTCGCGCAAGAATCATTTTTGTTGTGTTTGTATATATAGTTCACAGAATTTTTAAAAATTAGAACAATAGTAATTTTAAAAATCTGGTAATTTTAATCATAAAATCACAAGAAAAATGAAATTGAGTAAAATTTATATCTTTGCACAAGTATTATATTCTCAAAGAGGATTTTTCTGACTCTCCTAATTTAAATTCTATATGTTACTTCTCCTATATCCTAATTTAATTTTTCCTTGGAACCTAGTACTACCTATGTGTTTGTATCTCACTTATATTATCCTTTCTGTTTTCTGCCTCCCACTTATGATTATAAACTCCCTGAGGATAGGATTTTTGCATTGTAGAAATTTCAAATAGTACCTTAAGCAGTGTTAAGGCCCACAAATTACGTAGCGGGTCTACAAATAGGTCTCGGTTCTCTTAAAATCAGAAGAAAAGGTAAATGTTTAACTTGTAAACAGGTTTTCATACACTTTTATCCTTATAACTATGCAGTTGCAAAATATGTATTTTTGTGGAGTATGGGACTCACTTGCTAGCACTCAGTATGGCCCGAGGTTTTTCAGTTTCATTCACTGTTGTACCCCAAGAACAAGGCCTTTCTCACAGGAAGTTCTTAAGTATATGTTGAGTGGGTTGAAGGGATGAAGGGATAAATTAATGAATTTAATTACTATACAATATTTTCCACGGCCAATTTTACACCTGAGATTGATCATTTAATCACCAAACATTAAGGTAGTACATAATACTTTACTTATGAGTAGTAAGAAAAATTAAAAGGGTGTGAAAAGCCAGAAAGATTCATCCCACCACCAATACCTGAAACTGTCACTTAAAACATAAATGTAAAGTGATGAGTCGTATAAAGAGATTTTTCTTCCTTGTTTAGCACATTGTATTAGGACCTAGTGAAATGTAAAAAGTTATTATCCTTTGGTTTTATGACAGATACGTTTTCTTTTTATGATGATAAATAGAAGCCACTGAACGTTTTGACAGAGGCAGCTGACTGTGCACACAGGCCTCCCAGCTGGAGCTTCAGGGCTTCTGTACTTGCCCAAGTTGGCTGTCTGCTGGTGCCTTCACCCAGCAGAAATGTGCAAATCAGCCTAGCGATTAACATATGTTTTTCAGGAGTTACACAACGATGTGTACTCAATCCAACATTTGCTTTAAAGACAATACCCAAGGGTCCTGTGTTTATCAAGTTCCTACAGAGAAGCCAGATGTTTAACCAATGTGAATATTCTTTAAGGCTAGGCAGCCAGGGCCACCCATGGGCAAAATCGATTTGTCTAAATCCCACCATTGTGAGATGGGTGAATGTGTTCAGTATGTTAGTGCTGATGGCAAATAGCTTATTCTAGAGCAGGCTACAGGGATTTAATTGAGGCAGTCTGGAAACTCCAGGATGGAGTACATGTCTAGTAGACTCACATTTCATATATGACTCAAATAAAAATTTCTGAAATGTTGAATCATATGAAAAGTAGACTTGAACTTTCAGGTAACAAGATCCACAAAAGAGTCTCCTGGGTGTGACATAGGCTGACATATAGATCGCCAGCATCGCTCTGGTTCACCTGACCCTAGATTCTCTACTACTACTCACACAATTTTTTAAATTTACTATTCCGATATTTCCTAGATCTATGTAGCATTATAGAAATTCCAACAAGGTTGGTGATTTATTTCAGGTAGAACTCTTATTTCACACACACACACACACACACACACACACACATCTGATAAGACTCAAGTTATTCAAGTATTGTTGTTGATTTTCTAAATTTTTACTGGAGGAATAAGAAAGTTCTTACTTCTCTTACAACTTCCTGAAAATGAAACTTATGTCAAGCTGGCCAGTGTCCGTAGACTCTAAAGCTTTCTATTAGGCAATTCCCAGTCAGACAACACATACAACCACATGTGTGCTTTTCTGATCATATTGTAGAGTAATGCAAGCGAATGAGCTATCACTAGTGTCATCAGGTAGACACCATTGAAATACTAAAGAAGTAGTCATAGAGGAAGTAAATTCTTCTCAGGACTCTGAAAATAAACCTTTTCTACTTGCATGAAGGACTCACTTAACTAATAAACAAGGCATCATATTGTGTCTCTAAAGCTACTGGAGGATGAGAAATGTTCTGGAATAATATATAAAAATCATTTTCTATTGCAGTCATGAGCAAAAGTTTGCATTTTTTTTTTCAGTACTTGGGACTGAACCCAGAGCCTTTGCTCTGAGCTAATCCCTTACCCCTTCTTATTTTTATGTTTGAGACTAGGTCTCACTGCATTGCTATGTTGCCCAGGCTGGGCTTGAACGTGTGATCCACCTGAGTTAGCCTTCCAGAGTGCTGGGATCACAAGCGAGTCCTGGTTCATAGGTCTTTAAAATGGAAGCAATGTCTTTCATAAGATCTAAGTGTAGCCTATGTGAAAGCATAAAGGGTTAATGAATAAGGACAATGATCTTGTGACATATATGCTTATCTCTGAATTTCTTTAGCTCCTTAGCCTACAGTAAAAACATCAGATTTAGCCCATGTCACTCTGCTCTTTAATGAGTGTTTTAATAAGGAGTTAATACACGGAGCTGTGGCTCAGTCAGGGAATGTTATCCTGAAGGAGACAGACAGCTGGAGAGAGGTACAATAGGCCAAAGAGAGAGCGAGCCTGCACGAATTCACGTGTCTGTGAATTTCCCTTCCTTGTGTTTGGGGATTGGTATGGTTAAATAGCAGAATATTACTCAAAGCATCACTTGGGATCAACAATATCAGAGTTTGCAAAACGTAGTTTCTAGAGCTCTTTTCTCAAGCTTACTGACTCAGCAGCTCTGGGGTCAAAGCTCAGGGATAGGAACATATGATCCTTTTGATCCTCCTCATAGTTTGAATATCACTGATAGTGTACATATTTCATTGAAGCAGAGAATCTGCAAAATGGCTCTGTATAAGTTTTCCTTCTTAGACAAGCGTAGGGGAGCCCAACATTAACCCCCCATATGATAATGAAGGATGAGTAAATGGGCATAATCATGGGGAAAAGACAGAAATTCTGGAAATATATGTGCAGAGAAAATCAGAGAGAAGAAAGCTTCTGTCATGTAAGCAGCATCGGAAATGAAATGCTATCTTGTGGGTGCACTTGAGACAATTATAGCAGCTACAGAGGAATTCATAGGGTATGGCAAGTCTCGGATCAACAGTGTGCTCCTCTTATAACATAGGCCCTTCAGGATGTCTTGAAAATTGAGAATTCTTCATTTTCTGAGGACCGTTCTGGGAAATCTAAAGTCAAGTGCAGCCATGCAGAAATGATAACAGAAATGGAAGTCCTCAAACAGCAGGTGAGAAGTTGGAAGTGGCATGACCTGGGGGGAACACTGGGCCCACTGTTCATGCTTCTTTGGACACGTTTGGATGTCTTATTATTCAAATATGTCATAGGTTTTCACATTGCTTTTAATTAGAATTATCTAATTCATGGAAAGGATAGAGATCAGGTAATTTACTCCTATAGCTTATAAAGGAAAGACTTGAGTCTCAGATGGGTTAAACAGCTTGCCCAAGATCGCACAGTTAAAAGATGAGCATCCGACTTAACCTTGAGTGAGATTCTGTTGGCACTGAAACTACAGGATTTCATGCAGCCATGATTTGTTTTGAAAACACTGCTAGTTGATTCGACAGTTGTGGGTTATTGTTAAACTGAAAACACTGCTAACCCAAACCATTCAGAAAATAATAGCAGTGTTGCAGTCATCTCCTAGCTACTGACCTGAACAATAACTGAAGTTTTACAGAGAATATATTGCAGTGATTATAATCCGTAAAAAGCCAGATGTGGTAAGCTACCCACACATATGGGTGGTGCCACCACCAACGTGTTGGCGCACAACTTCTTCCTCCCCACTCATCAGACCTCACTCACTACTGCCCAGGGGACAGCAAACACTCTGATGTGCTGTCTACAGTTTCTACATTGATCAGCACAGGACTGCAAAATATAGCAGTGCCTCAACTATTTACACTAAATTTAGTTCATCTAGCTAAAGTTTGCCTCCTGGAGGCCTAGCCATGCATTTCTTTTCCTCTGAGAGATTGAATAAACCAATTAGGTCAAAGATTTAGAGCAGTCCATGGTGATATCAGCAAATATAAGCTACATAGAGGAACTACGATCTCTGAAGTACAAATTGAAAATAAGGTATTAGCTGTGGAACAGAGAGTGTCATAGAATAAAGGTCTGGAACGTATTGCATTTCTGATATTTCTGTTATTTATTGACTAGTTTTCCCTGAGCAAGTTTCAACAACAGTATTTTTGCTGCAGTGCACAGACTAATGGAGCACTTGTATTATTGCTAACTTACTTTATTGTCATTGGTTCATAGGACTTAGCCTACATGCAAATGGAGCTAAACAATCAGAGCACGTTTTGGTAAAGTTGAGTTTTCTTTCCTAGCAATCACATTTGGATAATCTACTTCATTACTTTCAGATCATGTATATGACTTAAAATAAGCCTTGAAGAGCATAAGGGTAATACTCAAATTGTTAAAGCTTAAAGCTCTGTCAAATTCTCCATTCCTAAAGTCCTATTGGTGCTAGCCAGGATTCTATGGGGAGTAAGGGGGGTGCTGATGTTCAGACATGTGAATCATCTTCGATTCCTACATGATTCTACTCTGTGGGTGACAGTTCTTCTGATACATGGGGTTACAGTCATGCTCTAGCTTGAGACTGGTGTAGACAGAAGCAAGTGTCCTATAATCACCAAGATTTGACTGAAACTCACCACCTCCTCACTGGTAGTAAGGCTCAGTTGCTAACTTTCTGCATTTTAACCACACATGTTTCTAATCAGGAGCCTACAATTATTACATCAACAAATCCCATATGAATCACTGGGGGCTTTGAATTAACAAAGAAACTGAGTTAGAATGTTAGGCCCTGCTTGAATAGAGTGATGACATGGCTCACAGCTAGTGGTCAATTCTGATCAGATGGGCTTCTCCTGTTGAAAATGTCACTGGTAGTCATTGACAGAGTATCAGTTTGTGTCTTGAATTGAGCCTCAGCTCTCAACTAAAGAATAAAATAAAAATATTAACTTGGCTGTAAGTAGTTTCCTTGCAATGCTCCTATCAAATAAAACATTTATATCTATCAAGAGCTAAGTGCAGTACTTAACTTTCCCTCTTGCCTTTGCACTTTGTTCTCTTTTTATTGACCTAAAGAGGTACATCTCTGGTTAAACTGTGTTGAAATGTTCCTGACAAAATTTCAATAAGTTAGGTAGAGTGGTAGACACCTGTAATCCCACCTGCATGGGAGACTGAGGCAAGAGGATTGAAAGTTCAAAGCCAGCCTGGCTAATTTAGCAAGACTCTGTCTCAAAAATTAAAAAGAAAACAGCTGAAGATATAGTTTGGTGGTAAAGTGCCTCTTGAATTCAATCCTCAGTACACCAGTCACCACCACCACCACCACCACCACCACAACAACAACAATAATAGTGCAATGAAGTAGTTCCACAGCAACCCAGCTCTGAAGGGCTGGGATTCATGCTCAGTGGTTGAGCATTTGCCTAGCATGACTACAATACTGGATCCAATCTCTGTGAGGCTTCAATATAAGTAGAAATTTAAATCAGGGAAAATCTTTTGCTTCATTTTCTCAGTTTCATTTGTTTTTATAGTTTCAGATGCTAGTTTCTAAGTTATCACTCAACAACAATAACAAAGTTTTTTTAAGTTTGGCCACTTTTCTGGAACATTTGCAATATTGCATATGAAGTATTCTTCTGATAAAATACCTCCAGAATGACTCATTGAAGACAAAACTTTTGAATACTTTTCAATGTTGTGCTTTGTTTTTACGCAAGCATCAACCTGTTATTTCTGTGCTTAACTTAAAACTTATATTTGGAAACTGCACCACGTCTGTGTGCAGTGGATCCACTTAGCAGCTGTTGCCAGTCCACCCTCCTGGAGCTGGTCCACCAATACTCCTCCATCAGAGCCTGGTGCTGAAGAAAGGGGACTTGCTCCAAGGCAGTAACACCTAAAATTAGGCGGGAGTGTGTCACAAACAGACCATGCAGCAGAATAATGAGTGAGAGGAATTATTTTTTAACACATACATGTTGTTTATTCATTTGTGAATTCTTGATGTGTCCTTGAGGAGGAAAAATTGAAAGACTTTTACTCTGAAAAATAAACTTCTAGTTATGAGTACTTCCCATCTTACCATGAATAAGTAGTCACAAACACAGGGGGGAAGGTCTCCCACTGCAAAGGTCGAGAGTGCTGTTTCTGAAATCATTTCAGTGGCCAAAGAGAAAAGTCAGCTAACAGTAACAGCAAGTTAATGTATTTTAGGTGAAAATATATGAAGAAGACTTCAAAAAGGAGCGCTCAGATCGAGAAAGACTTAACCAGGAGAAAGAAGAGCTACAGCAAATTAATCAAACTTCTCAATCTCAGCTGACCAGGCTGAGTTTTCAGGTATAAGTCAAAACAAAGTAATCTGCCAAACACAAGCATGTTTTATTTTTACTTTCTCATTTAAAAAGTACTGGCATCTTTTTTAATTCTGTTTTTGAGAGGGTAGCGTGGTGTATGAAATCCTTCTTCCATAATCTTGCAAGTAAATGAAAATGATTGGAAATTTCTTTTAACTGAAGTGTGTTAGGGAATTGCTGAAGACATTAGATTCCAAAGTCTTTTATAAAGTACAGTTCTTGTGATCTTTTTGCATAATATTTATCTTGGTAGAATGGGAGTTGAACTACCTACTTCTCAAATATAATGAAGTGGTTTCTAAATTCTTGTCATTTTCTTTGAAGAAATATGTTGGAATGCTCCTATCTTTTAAAAAAATACATTTTTTCTAAATGCCCTGTATTTGTCTAGTGAAACTTTAGGATTTTGCTAACTCAGACTTAAGGTAAGTAGAACAGTTTTATGGAATCTAGTTTATTAGAATAGGATATAATGAATGTAAGTGAACTAAGGTTGAGTGTAATACAATATGTTCAAAGTATACTCAGGAAGTTGCAACAGTGAGTAAATATTGGTGTTAGTGAGGAAAATGTAGCTAACAATTTTGACTTAAGGGAATAAAATAAACCACAATATTTTCAATTTTCAAAGTCAGGCAGTGCTTTCAGTGAAAAGGAAACTGGTGTGAGAGGTGCTATGGGAGCTCTTCAACTTGAAGCTATTTAGTCTTCAAACAAATCTTAAACTATTAATCATTTCTTCTTCCTCATAAAAAGTATGTTATAAATTCAATTCAATTCTTTTCCTCGTATTTTTTCAATGATTAGCTTGAAAGATACTAATGTTATAGGTAAAATGATTGGCCAAAACTATTATCCTTCTAAGAAATTAGAAGAAACAAAATAAGAGAATGAAAAGAAAACTAGGGTAAAAATATAATTATAATATAAAAATATAGTTATAATATAAAATTAAATTTTCTGAAAATATAATGTTTAAAATAAATATTTATTGCATTTATAATAAATATAAATGTAACCTAATAAATAATTTATGAAATATGAGTTTAAAAATATTTTGATTGTTTTTGAAGAAATTACTCTCTCAATTTTTATGTTTTACATGTAAAGTGGTCTTAAAGCGTTTTGTTACCAGTGAACAAATAATTTCACCTCTACTACATTTTAATTTTATTTATTTGTCTATATTGAGTTCAAATTGATGGTAAATGGATGCCTAAGATTGGCTGCTAGTGTGTCTTTATAGAACTTTTAGGCCACTCAGGGGCATATATCTATCTACTTAACATTTTTGGTTATGACCTATAGGTAATTTTCATCTGTAAAGTAATGTTCTGTTAATGTCAAGAAAATAAATATATTTCTAAATATAGTATGGCAAAGTTGTGTTTATAAGTGAAGAACCAATCTTCTAATATAAGTAAGATATTGAACTACCAAAAATTTTCTTTAAAATAACAATGGCCCAATATTTGTTTTCAAAAATCATTCACTCCAGGAGAAAAATAATTTAAGATTCTCGAAGATATATAATACATTGACACAATGATCTGCATTATACTTATTAATAGCAGATTAAATATCATGACACATTAAAAAGAGCTGATGTTAGCTTAGTCAAGTAGCATAGTATTCATGTTGTTGAACAGAAGTTTAAAGGGCATTTTCTTCCAAGTTACTCTGGCACTATTTACACCCAGAGTATGCTCATTTTTATAACTTCGGATGTTGTAAGGCAAGAACAGAGGGTAAGCAGGCAATGTAAGGAAGTGAAAGGTACTAAGGGTTCTTAAAAGTCAGGAGCATGTAGAAGAAAGAGCCTGGAATCCACCCCCTTTGCCACTCCATTAGTGGTAGCCTTGGGCAGTTCGTTTGATGTTATGCTTCTTTTTCCTCATCTGTAAAATGAAAAAGACCAAATGATCTCTAGGATACTCATTAAAACCAAAACAAATTACCTAACCTTGCTCAGTCTACTCACTTATGAAATCTGAATAGAACGACCCACCTCAGGTCTTCTCTGTTGTCTGCTGGGACAGACATGAGAACCTCTATAAAAACCCCTAGCTCAAATCGTGGCCCCAAAGCATTTTATAGCCGTAGTCTATCAAAGGGGTCATGTTTAACAGTTTCCTTTAATTGTAAGATTAGCATGTGCTCTACGCTTGGATCCTCTCATTCCACAGTGTGCTGGAAGGAAATCAACTGATCCTTGCAACAAAAAGGTTCATAAAGTACTGAAGGACACATACAGGCTGTCTTCATCATTAACAAATTCTGTATTTGTGAATTTATCTACTCCTTAAATCAGTGTTTGTGGCATTTTTGTGCTGCATTCACAAACCCTAACAGTTCAGTACCAAGCTTGAGTCACCTGAAAAGTATTCTCAGCTGAAGTCAAACAAGGCATTGCGGTGCCTTCTTAGGTTTCGTTGCTGTATGCTTGTGATACACAATAGTGACATTTGTTTGTTAAGCTGCTACATGAATATAACACAGCTTGATCATTTTCAATCCTTTTATGCCCCTTCTCCCTCATCTTTCCCTCCCCCATCCTTTTGTTTCAGTTCATATACTGTAATGGGCCTTTTTGTTGTCTATTTAGAGTCATGTTTTTCTGCATTTTTTGTTTTGTTTTGTGTTGTTCATTTTTGTTATTTTACATTTACATTGGCCTCACACCTAGGGCTAATGTACTACCCAGAGTCCCTAAATAGGACATGGCTGTGATGTGCTACTACAGAGAGGAAGATGTGTAAAATAAACTTGATATGGGCATAAATTATATGCCTGTTGACTATGAGTTCCATTTTACTGAATCAATAGTATATATTAAATAATGTATGTTTCACATTAATATACATAAAACAAGATTATATATCCATCAATTGAATAAAATGTAACCAGAGGCTCACAGGAAGCTAACCTTGAGTTTCTCCTGGGAGCACTACATGATATTACAGATTGTGTTTACTACAAATAGCAAGAATTGATTATACATAGGGTATACTGGACTAAAAGTCACATAGTAAACATAGTAAACAAGGCCGAATGGGAGGAGGAAACAGTTCCAATGGTCAAGACTAAGAAATTATCTTTCAAGACATGGGGCATTTAATCATGCCTTATAGGGATGTAGAACATGGAATGTAAGGGTGGCAATGGTATGACTAAAGAGTCAAAGCAAAGCCAGCTTTTTCTAGGACCACCAGGTATGGTGAGAACCCCACCTAGGTGACTCTGCTAAAACTGGACCTTGAGTAGTGAGAAGACAGAAAGCAGAGCAGTGTGATTTTGAACAACTTACTCAGTATCTCATCTGTCCCATGGGGTGATAAAATAAAGTATCACATAAGGGCATTGGGGAGCTTCAAGATCTTATCATGCATAAAGAATATAGATCAGTGTCTGACCTGTGTTAAACACTATACCTCCTCTAGATCTTATGGTGGAAGCCCTTGCATGTCAGGCTGTCCAATTATTATTTCATCTAATGATCCACAGAGATGTTTCTATATATGCATCCAAATAGAGCCAGCGAGATAGCTCAGTGGACTGAGGTGCTTGCTTAAGCAAGCTTAGGCAAGAGCAGGGACCATCGTTCGATCCCAAACACTGGCCACAGGGTCCAGATGTAGTGGCATACACCTGAAATCCCAGAGTGAGGGAAGCTGAAAGCAGGAGGATCACAAGTCCAAGCTATGTAGTAGACCCTGTAACAACCAAATGCACTTAAAAAATAGACTACTCCAAGGCTAAGAATTATAATAGGCTTGGCAGATAGGAATAGCAATCTAAAACTATTCAGCTTTGCAAATTTCATTTCAGAATTTTAAGGTAGGACCAATGCACATCTTGAGGAGACAAGGTGCGACTTGTTGGCAAGACTGTGATCAGTGCCCCTCCTTGTGGGTTTCTGAGTAGGTCACTGACAGCTGGATTAAATCCAGTTTTGAAATCAGTGACTTGAATTCTTCCTAAACAAATGTTTTTCTCCCCACAGATAAAAGCTTGTCAGATGGAGAAAGAAAAGCTAAAAGAGCAGCTAAAGCAGGTATGTTATCCTTATCATGCCCTGTTGTCATGGATAAAATGGCAATCTTAAGCTTCACCCACACACATTTTCCCCATGTGCAATATTTTTATGGTCTCAATTAAAACACACTCAAGCTCTGCCACAGATGGCCCAGGACAACCCATGGTTTTCATTATCCCCTAAAATATGAATGAATGGATTGTGCTTAAGAACCACCAAAGCTTTTCAGCCCTAACATTCATGAAAAACACATGCTGTGAAGAGCGTCACCACTACAGCCAGCCTTAGTGGGTGTTTATGCACATGGAAATTTCTTCAGAAATCCACCCACACCTGAGAAATACATTTTCTTGGTACTTCTTACAGTTGCTTATACATTTTGTGTGGAAACCTACATCACAATATTTTTTCTCTTTTTTGGAAAACAAAATCTCTTCTTCAGCACTGAATCATTCCATCTTGCTAGTTCTCTGGTAGTTTTGAAGAAATATTATTTATCTTAATTCATAACTTCCTGCTTAGACCTTAATTATGTTTCTGGCTAGAGTTTAATAAAACTTATTTTATGGATTAATGGATGGTTTGTATTTAATGAGAACCTTTGAGGAATATGACTCAGAAACACAGTTAACTATGTATTCTTCAGCTCCTTCCAATTGCTTCAAAGTGAAGAATCAAATGACTTTCAAGCCTCACTGGCCTCAGCTCCCAGGTTCTCTGTTGACTCCTTTGCTATTTTGAGCTGGAATTATGTCACATTAGGCAAAATGTGATGATTTAAACCAAGCTGCATTGTGTAAATCGAGTGACAAGGCCATGTCCAGAGAACTGACGGCGTTACTCTTCCCAGATGGGTCTCCCAACCTGCAACTGTGACTTTGCTTTTCACCTGCCGGATCCATGGGAACCAACAGCCCCCAAGGCTGTGCAGGATCAACAAGAGCACCCAGTAAGTAGCAGTTCCCACTTCAACAATGAGCTCTTCTTCTTCTCTTTTGGTAGAACTTACATGCATTTCTGGAATTTTGGCACATACTACTGTCTATGGAATGAGTCTCTGTTTCCTGTCCATCTCCAATTTGCAAAGTTCCAATGGACCATGTACACTGTAATTATCCTTGGGGCGCTGAAGCCATGGGGCACATAGATATGAATAAATAAACTAACAGATAGCAAATTGAGCTGCGCTTCCTTAAAGAAGCATAATGTTTCGTATGGATAATTTTCCATGGTCTTGTTTGACTCTACCCAAAAGAAACTTATAAGCATAAAGAAAAGCAAAGAGGAATAAGAAAAACAAATAAAATGCTTACCTCACTGGTACATACACTGAACTACTGTGAATATCATTGCATATGTGCAAAATAGTTTTTGACATTTTCCAACTGAAAGGACTTTTATTAAAAGATCCAAAATAAACTGACCCACTTAAGTAGCTCTCTGTAACTGTGACTACCCAGGCAAAGTAAAATGAACAGTTGAGCAATTATCTGTGAGTAGAATTGATTTGGACAGTCAGCCTGAATGAATCAGACCTGAAGTGCCCCTTCCTTTCCTGCTCACGAGCAGCACCCCCACCCTTCCCCCACTGTGGGTGCTAGCTTCTCCTTTCCATTTGTCTTACACGGGCAAAACCTGTATTTAGGAAAAGAAATATACGTTTTTCTGCATTTCAATTCACTCAACAACAATCTTCTTAGATTTCATTACCTGTGATTGTAATTATGCCAAACTTGAAGGTTTTTAATTGGGATTTTTAAAAGTGCACTTGTAAAAACCTTGATGTTCCCCGGGTTGCCTGAAGCTCTTAGGTTGTGTCTCTGATTCCTAGGACAGCGATAATGACTCTGGGTGGTAGAGGATGTCAAGATTCATGAGCACTTCTTATTTGACCCTGATGTGGCACAGCATTCTGCTGAGGGTTGATTTTCTCGCTGTTGTCATTGCTGGTTCTTTTGCTTTCCCTCCCCATTTCCTGTCTTCTTTACCTGTTTGTTGTTGTTGTTGTTGTTTTCTTTTAACAGGAATTTCCTTGAACCCTTAAAAAGATGTATCAGTTCTTTAAAAAAAAAAATTTTTTTTTTGCAGAACCAGGGATTGAATTCAGGGCCCTGCGCTTGCCAGGCAAGCACTTATTCCACTGAGCCATCTCTCCAGCCCCATAAAAAAATTTTTTTTAATTTTTTTATTTTTTAAATAATTTTATTGAGAAACAAATAACAATGAGACAGTTTCAAAACCGATTACTAGCAGTTTCAATGATTAATACATTGCATATTGTTG
>NDGM010601041.1:0-10300 GCA_002564305.1 Octomys mimax
CTACTAGATCAGACTCGCAGTGATCCACCTGTTTACAGCCTCCCAAGAGCTGGGATTGCAGGCCCATCACACTCAGTCTCAATTGCTGTCTCAATGCGCCCCCAGGGCAGAGCAGCGCAGCAGGCCCAGGGATTGAACCCCTGGCGCCTGCGCCTGTTGGCAGGTGCTATAATCCACTGAGCTATTTGGCCAGCCCTAGCAGTGACTTCTGCAGCAAGAAACACCGGATTCTGGACCAGCCTGGTGTGCGTCAACCTCGGCCCGCCTCCCGCTGGCACACTGGGGCATTCCTGCATGCACCCTGTTTTCCTACACCCTTCATTGCGACGTAGACCAGAGAGCAAAAGCGTGCACCTCAAGCGTGCAGGTCTGCGAGCATCTGTGCGGGTTGCCTGCCTGGCCCAAGGCGCATAGCATGAGTGTGAGAAGATAGGCTCACGCCATTCTGCAGAATCCATTTTTCTTTGCTATCCCAGGGTTGAACACAGAGCCTTGGCACAGAGCTACAACCCCAGCCCTCTTTATTTTAGAACTGAGTCTCTAAATTGCCCAGACTGGACTGCAGCTTGCAATTGTCCTGCCTCCGCCTCCCAGAGGTCTGGCATTACTCGCATGCCCCGTAGATTTTCCTACACATCTTCTTGCCAGCCATGAAGCCAAGGATTTTGCACAATATTGGCACATGGTAAGGATCGCTGTGATCCCATTGACAGAGCAGGCACAGAGGACAAGAGCCTCACAAACTTGACACCCAGGTCGGGCACCTGGGAAGTAGTCAGCTTCTCACCTTGAATGTGCAGGTGCTGGAGCAGACGCCCACTGGGCTTTCTTTAATGTTTGCTAAATGACTGATGGAGAACTTGCATGGCGGCTGGAATCAGAAGTAGCATGGGAGGTGGAGAAGAGCAGGTGGACACTGGCTAGTTAGCGCTGGGTGGCAGAAGGTGGCAGGGTCCTCCGCCCTGGAATCCAGGAGATGGGGGGACAAGGAGAGGGTTTATGGCTGCACATCCTGCTTGTCCCACATTCAGGAAGAGAGTGTGTGCCTGAAATTCGGGGCATCTCCCATTGTTCTGGAGCAGCACAGGGACCACAGAGAGAGGAGGGAAGCGGGAGGAAGGCAAAGGGAAGCCCCAGGATCTGGAGGGGGATGCTGACTTGACCCGAGGCAGGATCCAGTGGGCGGTGCAGGTGCCTCCTCGCAGAGCAGCTGGTCCAACCCCAGCAGGATATCTGAGCCCCTGGGACAGGAGGGGACAGCAGTGCTGTGACCTTGGGGTGACACAGGCTTCCCTTTCCTTGCTCTGGTGGTGCTTGGCTGATTTTTTCTCTAAAAACTTTCCTGCTTAAGCCTTTCCCACATTGCCTCCTTTAGAGCCAGGTTTTTGTTGTTGTGTGGGGATGGGGACCCTGGACTAGCTGAGCACCGCAGGGCAATGTCCATGCCTGCAGCCCTGAGCTCCACTCAGCAGGGTTGACTTTGCCTGGAGTTGTTGGAATAACAGAGTGAAGAGATTTTCTCTTCTCACTGGACACAGGTACCGCTAAGCTTCAGACAACCTGTGCTTCATGGCTGGACTTGAACTGGGGTCTGGTCCCTTACCAGCTCCTACATCACACCACGCCACTCCCCAGGGTCTGGCTCTGAGAACGAGCATGCCTCGTGGAGCCACACTGGCTAAGGTGACCAGCTGTCCTGTTTGCTCACTGCCGAGGGGCTTATAGTAAATCCAGGACAACCGGTCCCCCCACTCCTGGCTCTGCTGGAGCTTGGCTGACCTGCGTGAGCAAATCAACTTCTCCATGCCTCAGTTTCTTCACCTATACAAAAGGGTTGGTGACTGTGATTCCAGCGTAAACCATCTCTGTACAGGCTGGCCTGTGTGGGTCCATAGGTGGGCAGGCAGTGTTGATTGTGGGCTGGGAGTGTTGGCCATGCATTCCAAAAGGCAGAGACAGCTTGGGCACCATTGCTAAAAGCTGGGTGTTTGCACATAGGCAGAGCTGGGGCACTGCCAGCTCCTCCTTGGGCTGGCGGGGTGACCTTGAGCAGTCACCCAAGGGCTTGGCTCTGCCCTCGTTGGACACTAACGGTCCTGGCAAGATGATGCAGGGTAAAGTCCTGGGCACAGAGCCAGGCACAGGTGAGCCCTCAGCAAATAGCGGTGCCTTGTTTGTCTCCAGTTGCCTCCCTGTACAAGGTATCCCCTGTCCCCTGCCCCTTATGTGAAAGTCATCAGGGTGACAGAAAGGACAGTCTGAGTGTTGGCATGCTTGTGCTTCTCCTGAGGGGAAAGGGCCCACCAAGCCCTGCAGCTGCGCCCAGAGCGGTCTTTCTTCGCCCAGACAGGCAGGGGCGCAGCTGGTGTTGTGCTTCCCTAGAACAGCCAAGGAATCCAGGCTCTGTGGCCCATGCCCTGCTGGCTTTCTCCTGGCTGGTTGAGAAAGGGATTAGGCGCCTAAATTCTGGGAAAGGCAAGACCTGCAGGTGAAGATGAAGTCGCTTCCTCTTTTTCTGGCCCAGTGGCTGTGAGTGTCCTTCAAGGTGAGCAGCCGAGTCCCACAGAGATGTGGGATTTTATGGGGTGTGGTAACATTATTGATTCACTTCTGTCATTCATCTGTTCTTTCATCCATTCACCCACTCTTTTATTCATTCCTGACCGACTGCATGGCCAGCCTGTGAGAGACAGCTGGAAATGAGACAGCGGGGGCCGCCTGTGCCTCGCCATAATATGGACTAAGACAGAAGGACCACTATGAGTCTGAACTGGGTAGTGAGACCCAGTATCAGATAAATAAATAAGTAACAATGGATTTGCTCTTTTCTGAGTACTAAGGATCTATCCCAGGGCGTTCATACCAAGCTATATCTTCAGGTCCTTCTTGTATTATTATTATTTTTATTTGGGGGTGTGTGTACAGGTTTTCATAAAGTCACTCAATTTCCAAAGCTGGACTTGAACTTTTGATCTTCCCATCTCCGCCTCCCAGAAGCCTGTGACTATAGGTACACACCTCCGCCTCTGGCAAGACGTTGCAGTTGTTTTGAACAGCCCAAATGTCCCAGCTTTTCAGCATGGAGAGGAGAAAGAATATTTAGTGCATTAATAATTTTTTGCTGTTGTTTTGTGGCTAGCTCAGCCCACCTTGGGGGCAGGGGTGGCGTGGTGTGTGGTGCCAGGGATGGAACTGTGGTCCCTGTGTGCGTACCTAAGCTTGCCTAAGCAGGTGCTTTAGAATGCTGAGCTATCTCACTGGCCCTGGTGCATTAAGTTAATTACAAGAATGTGATTGTAAATCACCTCTTTGAATTGTCATCCTCTCCCCGCCCCAGCCCCTACTCCACAAAACTGAGTGTCTCTCTGTTCCGCTCTCCCTGCCCTCTTCTTTCTGTCCCTTTTCCTGGCATTGCACAGTGGCTGGGGACAGATCAACTTTCTCTCTCTCTCCTCAGGTGAGGACACAGCCCCTCCTTGTCTCCAAATGACACCATCCCCGGGTGCCATTTGGCTTGTCCTGAGCCGCGCGTATCTGCTCCTCTGCACACTGCCCTCACGACAGGCCTGTCATTCATGTACAGCCTATTGCTGTACATTTACTGTGCCCCTTCTACAAAGGTTTCCCAACAGCAGCATCTGACCTCGCCTTCGCTGGACCATCCTCTTCTACTTATGGAGTCAACACTGGGATCTCACATCCCTCTCCTTAAAGCTGCGACTGGCACTAACGCTAACTTAAGGCCATGGAGACCGAAATGCTCTTCAGGTGCTTGGGACGTCACCCTCTCTGCGCCCACGTGGAACAGGGTGTGGGTGACAGGGCCCTGTGGCAGCAGGCTGCAGGAGCAGTGTCTCCGTCACCATCAGCATGAGCAGCCTAAAGGGCCAGGGGACAGTGACACAGTGCTGCTTTCGTCATGTCACCAGCGAGAGACATTTTAGGCAGGAGCAGCAGGGCCAAGCTCCATCCTAATTTCAGGTCAGCCAGAAAAGGCCTTGTGAGGTTTTCTACCCGCTTCACTGTTCAGGCTGTTGGGTTCTTCATGCAATCTGGTTTTCCAGTGCCCTGGGGCCTCCTTGGACCCCTTGGTGACCCCCAGGCCTTGCTGCCTCCTTTCTCTGCTTCTAGCACTGCGCTCTGTCTGTTCACTGTGGGAATCATGAGACATCAGTATGGTCTTAAAAACTGAACCAGACAGAAGCCAGCCTGTCTCCAGGCTCTGCTCCTTCTCCGGGCTCCTGGCCACTCCAGCGTCAGCTGTGGGCCATCTGCTACGAGCCGGCCAGTGCATGGTGGGTGCTCAGAGAAAGCCACTGATGCTCTGGGTGTCTGCATGTGGCTCCCATCTGATGGCGTTGAGTCACAGGGGGCAGAGCGCCTCTGAGTCAGGAGCCTGGGCCTCCCTGGCAGCCTTATCTGCATGACAGGTGACCCTGGTTCCTTAACACCAGCACCAGTGTCAAAGTTACAGCAGAAACAAGCATAAGGAGGTTCAGCTCTTAAAGGGTGAGCCCACATCCCCTTGATGCCCACGCAGAGGCCAACCAAGAAGAGATGTCCCCAGTGTCTTACTGCGGTGAGCTGACCTTCTTCACTACTGTCCGAACTCTGGAGGAAGGACGTCACTGGACAGATGTGGAAGGGACCCTGGGGTCCCCACCTGGAAGGCAGGGCCATGGCCTTGTGCTTCTCCTCCTACAACCCTGGTCCTATAAGCTTGGTGATCACCACCGGAAGGGGTAGGTGGCCTGGGGAGAGGATATATCACCCCCAAGTAAGCAGGAGACCAGAGCTGGGTCACAGCCTGGGGTCAGGCTCTGTGTTCAAGGCTTGCAGCCATCACTGCCAGCCCATCCCCCCACCCCACACTACTGCTGTAGTGCGCACTCTCCTCCTTACAGAGGAGGAGAGGAGATAAAAGCTCAGAGGTGGAAAGAAGCTAATTGAGGGTCACACAGCCTGAGAGAGGCACACCAAGTGAGAAGGTTCAGCAATGAAGTCTGCCATCTTGAACTACTGGGCCCCTTCTGCCAGGTGCAAACAAGCAGCAGAAAATCGATCTGGTCAGCTGGACCATCCTCTGCCTCAGAGAGGGAGGAGCCAAGCAGGGCTGAGAAGAGGTTCTGACAGGGTTAATATTAACCTCAATGACCCGGATATGAAAACCCTTTGACTCTGCAATTGCACTCCTAGGAAACTGTCTCATAAAATACTCATGCACGAGGGCTAGGTCGGGATTATGGGATGCTCATGAAGCTTCATAGAGCAAAACCTGGACACAGCCTAAGTGTTCAGCCAAGGGGGAAGGGCCAAGCTTTCCACAGCAGACAATGGCAGGAGAATGGAGTGGTTAATTCTCTGGGCATCCCAACACAAGTTCAGATGGTGATGGTGTCACTTGCCTAGACATGACGAATAATATCAGCTCTTTTGTAAAGAACTAGAAATAGGAAGCAAAGAGTCCTAGCTGTGACTTGATGTCAGAAAGGGTAGGTACCTCAGGGACAACAAATGGTGGTCCCCTCACATTCCATCTCTCTGAATCTCAGCCTATGACCTTTTCTGAAAATAGGACCTTTATGAATGAATGCAGGTAGTTAGGATAAAATCATCCAGAATTTAGGGCGGGTTGTAAATCTACCAAGAAGTGTTTTCATAAAAGAGAAAAGGCAGAGAGAGAGAGAGACAGACAGACAGACAGACAGAGAGGAAGACAGGAATACAGAGAGAGGGGAAGAGAGAGAGGAAGAGAGAGAGGGAGAGAGAAGAATGGGGGGGAGAGAGAGAGATTTGACTCACAACGATCACTGGAAGTTCAGGGAAACAACAGAATGTCGAGCGGTGCGTTTGCAAGCTTGCTGGAAGCACTCAGGTGGGCAAGAGGCAGCCATGAGCTCCCACAAGGAACCGCCTGGCAACACCTGGCCTTTGGACTTGTTGCTCCCAGAACCATGATCCGATATGTGTGTCATTTTAAGGCAGCCAGCCGGTGCCACTTTATTTCAGCAGCCATAGGAATCTAACATAGATACTGAAAGGCCATCCATGCTCTCATGGCTATAGACTTCTAGCTTCTTGTGCTCCTCACAATTAGGATGTTTTAAGACCATGAAAATGCATTAATTTTGGATCAGCTGTGAGGTTAGAAAAGAGACTCGGGGTCTCATGCAGGGTTGCAGAAAAGAGACAGAGACACAGTGAGGTCTTATGGTCAAAAAGATTGCAGCCCAGCTGGTGGCTCTCTGCCTTACACAAACATCCCCTGACCCTGTGCCTTCCCAGGAAGCCCTCGCTCAGCAGGCCATCGTGTCCTCCAGTTCTTCCCTTGTTACAGCCTTGGCTTCAGAATCTCCATGTAGGACATGCACAGGAAACATACAGCCCTTGCCACAACAGCAACAACAACAGCAAGAGCAACGCAGCAACAACTTGTTCGGAGAAAGCAAAAAGCCTATCATCTTGTTTTAAGTTGCCCAGGTTTCATCTGCTAACAAATGAGTTATAGAAAAAGTCTACTTGGCAGTCAGTCCACTTTGCACCTTGGAGTACAGCCCCACACCGATGTCACTGGTGCAAACGCTAGCTGTGAGACTGCACCGGCCCATGCAAACCTAATTTGGCCTCACTGGTAAAATTGAGCCCTATATATTTAAAAGTACTGGTACGAACATTTCAACCACCTTCTCGCTCTCCAGCTTCATTTACATTCCAGTTTCCACTACTAATGTGGGATTCATTACTTTATTTTATTTTTTATATCTGCCTTCCTGTTTTCAGCCTCCCAAGTGCTAGGATTACAGGGGCATGCCGCCACACCCAGTCTCACTCGCCTTCTCAGTGTGCCCCTGGGGGCAGGGCCGGCAGGCGCTTTAGTCCGCTGAGCTATCTGGCTGGCCCCCATAGGAGTATTTTTAGTAGTTAAAAATCTACTGCTTGGCCTAAAGAGCCATAGAGGTGGCCAACAGGTTCAGCGGCCTTCACTTGACAGTCAAAGCAAAAGCGGCAAGGGGCTGGGGGTGCAGGATGTGGCAAAGTGCTGGCCTAGCATGAGCAAGAGCCTGGCTTCCAACCCTACTAGCACGGAAAAGACAAAGGCTTCTGCGCAAAGCTGGAGCTGGCAGTCAGCGGGGATCTTGTCACCCAGGTATAGTCATGAAGGATAGCTAGGACACCTGCAGGGACACCCAGAGGGGCACAGGGCAGGCGGAGACAGTGCAGCCGTCCCACTGGGTGCCCGTCTGCAGCCCAGATTGCAAGCTCTTTCCTTACATGCTTGGATGGATGCTATGTTTTCCTTCTGAAAAGTCTTGCCAGAGTTTCACTGTGCCTCATGACTTTGAAAGGATTTTAAAATGTAAAGATTTCCCCAATGTAATCACATTTTTAGGAGCAACATTATATACTGAATGGCTGACTTTCTTTTTCCTGTATTTTTCCCCCTTGAAAAAATTCCTTCTGTATTTTTCTCTGGGGCCAGTCTTTGGTTGGGTCTAGGCCTGCACAGTGGATATTCCCCCTCGCCCCGGGAAAGCCCCAGTGGCTTTATTAGATTCTCTGAAGGTCCATCTCGAGTATCCCCCGAAGGAGGACAAGTGTGGTCCTAGAGGCCCTAAAGACGACAGACCCATAGATATTTCTTTATGATACCTGGCAGGTTTGCCTCAGTATCTGTTTTAGTTTATACACTAAAAAATGTCTGGCCAGTTTCTCTGTCTGGAATCATAATTCAGTTTGAATGAAACTCTAGCCAGAGGAGGGAAACACAGCCATCTACATAAAGGCCACAGGGCTGGGGAGGTAGTTCAGCGGTCTAAGCACCTTCCTGGCAAGCTCAAGGACCTGAGTTCGATCCCTGGTACTGCATGTTGTGCTGGCCACCGAAACCTGCTGTGATGGTGCATACCTGTAATCCCAGCACTGGGGAGGCTGAAACAGGAGGATCACTAAGAGTCTGTGCTGTGTAGCAAGACCCTGTACCAAATAAATAAATAGCCAGGACTATCCTGTTACATCAGGGGAATTCCCCAAGTCCATTTCGGAGCTGCGACTTGGGTAAGTCACACAGTCAGAAAACGTCAGGGCACCAAGACGGTGGTGCCCAAGGGGATGTTCAGCATTTGCCCCACACAGGACCTGGGTAAGATTATGAGCATCCTAAGTTCTCCATGAGAATTTTCTGAGGGCCTAATTCTCTTATTCATAAGAAGGGGCAGAAGAGGGGAGAAATCACATTAAGGTTTAGGGCACATCAGCTGAGGCCTTGTGAGGTGTCATGGCTTCTCCCCACTCCCTTGCAACAAGCCGAGGGGGTATTACTGCCCCTGCCAACCAAATAGCAACAGCGTTTTTGAGCAAGTTGAAGCAGCTCACGCAAGGCACCAACGTGGCAGAGCAGGGATGGGGGAGTCACTTTCTGTGTGCCTGGGCCCCTCTGCCTCTTAGCCCATCCACATCTCCTTGTTTCTGCTGGATGAACTGAAGTCTGGGAAACATGCTTTGCTCTTGGCCATCTCTGTGGCGGGAGGAGCCAGAGAAAATAGAGAATCTTTGTTCTAGCTCAAAGGCAAACAACACTGAGTTCCCAAATTCGGGCTAATAAGGGCAAATTCGTTATGGCCACTTCAGAGGAGGTGTAGCCTTCTGTGGCGGGTGGGGTGCAGTGAGCGTGAACGCAGGCATGGCCGTGAGGGTGCACAATTATTGTTCTACAGCGGATTCACACTGTTTTGAAAGGCCAAGAGGCACCAAGAGGAAGCCAGCAGAGGAGCATTACAAATTCATTACAGGAACTAACTGCTTCCATTTGTGCGAGGGGCTAAGGGCTGGGACGAGAAGTCAAGTGTTTAATTCCTTTGTACACAACTCTGCCCCGTGGAAACAGGTCCCGGGAGGGAGGGCCACACTTCATGGGACAGAGAAGTGAACTGCTTAAGCCTAAGGACCTTGTTTAGGGAAGAGGTGGCTGGATCCACTTGTGGTAGGGACAACATGGCCAGAAGCCCTGGCATCCTGGGCAGACATGTTTTGTGCCCTTTGATTCCCCTTCCTATGAGAACAAGGCCTTAGGCCCCTCTGTGGGTCGAAGGGCAACAACCAAGACCAGCAGTTTGCCAGGTGGACCTCAGGAGATGCTGCCAACTTGAGCTCTGTTTGGGCAAATTGAATTTGGGTAATGAAAGGCTGGGCCAGGGAAGCTATGAGTGAGAGACCAAGCCAGGAAGCTGCGGCCCTTCCTCAAAGACCAGGATGCAGAGAAGCGGCCATCTTGGGTCATTTCCAACTGATGTGTAGAAGAAATCGACCTTGTAAGAGAAGAAAACATAGCAAAGAGATGGAAGGAAGCAGAGAGGCCAGGGGCACGGGGCTAGGGACAGAAGATGAAAAAGAAGAGATGATTCTTGGTGCCATTTTCTTGCAAAAACCTCACTTTTATCTAAATACCAGGAGTGAATCTTTGTAGTAACCAATGGAATGTCGAGACAATGATGGTCACCTTTCATGAGCGCGGGAATGTCAGTTCCCTGTTTGTAGGGGTGAGGCGAACACTGTAAATGCCCTAAGCAAGCTGGACATAGAAAAGAATTAGGAAGTGCTGAAGATGGAGACAATGGGGACCATGTGCCCTGGGTAACAAAGAAGCTTCTCTGGATCTCTGGTCAACATTTGCAGTCTGAGAACGTGGGCTCATGTTGTGGACATCTACATTTTATGTAGACTACCCTGTAATATGTAAATATTGAAATCGAATTACAAATGACAGTGAGAATCAACTGAATGCTCACAGACACATTTGCCACACCCTGTGGCCCCGCTTTGTGACCTTGTGGTGCAGACTCTAATACTTCTCCACCACCCAGTGACATTCCGCATAAGGCAGAGGTGTCTGCAGGCCTCTGGCAGGTGTTTTGTTACTAAAGATGTTACTAAAAATGTTACTAGTTATAAAGCATTTTCCAGATATAAAGTCTCTAGAACTGGTGATGGTGTGAGTTTTTCACAGCTGGATTATATTTAATTCACAACTTTGGGCTTTCGTAAGTGTTCAGGATTCCTGAAGAGTTTAAAAGAAAAGAAATCTTGCAATTATTCAAGTGACATAAAGTCCAGCCTAAAATCTGGTCTTTGATCTACTGGTCTACAATGTAGACTGCTATGTATAAGCTTTTACAAATGTAATCTAGTTTTGCTCATTTTTAAATTTTTTTTTTTTTCTATCTTAGGGAAGGGTCTACAAGGTGTTCAGGGTCTCACTACTAGATTGGATTTATAGTGATCCGCCTGTTTACAGCCTCCCAAG
>NDGM010601129.1:0-10499 GCA_002564305.1 Octomys mimax
TATACAACCTTGAAGCAGGACAGTCCCACAACATTCCTTTTCCTGTCTCTTGCCTTCATTCATTCACCACCCTCTTCTTCTTGAGCAATCATCTACCCGAGAGACAGTGTAGCAGCAACTGTCCAGCCAGATTTTGTATTCTAAAAATTATTTTGAAAAGGCGAAGGAACTACTATAGCCAGAACCATTCTGGAAAAGAATAAAGTGAAAGGGGTCTTTTCACCTGGCTGCACAGGCCCTGCCCCCTCCCCCCCGCACCTGTAGCCACATCCAGCACAGCTCTAGGTGCTCCCAGGTACTGACACATGAAGCACCGAAGAGGCTGCCACACATCTGCAGAGCACGCCCTGCGACCACTCTGAGCCTGGTACTGTCCCTGTGCTGGGGAACTTGAGTCTGGTGGGAGACGCATGCAGTGGGTGTGTGTGTGTGAGGATGTGCACCTGTGTGCACTGGAGGAGAAAGGTAGGGGAGAAGTGGGCAGCGGTCCCAAGGGGCCTGGGCACGGTGGAAGCCCCACCTGCCTTTTTTCTTCTCGGCTGTCTGCGGAGGGGCCTCCCGAACCCCAGGCCTGGTCTGTGATCTGTGACTCCGCTGTCCCTGCTCCCAGGACAGCTGCTGGATGCGGCGCGTGCTCACATGTGTGAAATGAATGCTAACGTTGTCAGAGCCAGAACGCAGCCCTCGAGGAAAAGGGGAGAAAGCCAGGAGGTCTGGAAGCCGGGGTCCCTGTGCCCCATGTCTGGCGCAGGAGACCCTGCGCGCCCGAGGGCTGGCACAGAGGCCGGCACAAGCACAGCCGGGCATGCCCCCTGTCAGGACATCGGTGGGCAGCGTCTGCTTATCCCGCCCGCTGCCTCGCATGTTATGAATCACGAGGCCCAGGACCACTGTCTCACATTACTTTGTTTTGCTTTGAAACATTCTCGTGGCTGGAGTAGGCCAGTGGCTTCCTGCGGCACGCGCGTTCTCACTGCAGTGTTCTGCTCTTCTCTTCTCTCCAGATTGACAAACACGGGACACAAAGAGCTCCACGCTTGGCGCCTCCCCCACGTGTCCATGCCTCTTGGGCTCCTCTTTGCTCAAGTCCTGTCTCCAGATTCCTTGTTCTGATTTTTCCTTGCAAGCCCCGCCCACCCATCCTCTACGGCCCTTGAGTCTGTGCAGATCCTCACCGGATGCCCTGCTCTCTGCGCGGTGGGTGCCCGTGAAGCTCGGTCCCGCGGGAAGGGTGTACGGGGTCCCCACACAGCTGCCCGCGCACAGCCACAGGTGCGGGCGGAGGGAGGGCCGCACAGCTGCCTCACAGTGAGAGTGGCCCCGGCTGCTGCTGCCCGTGGCCATGCCCCTAAAGGACCCCAAATCACTCCTATTTTATGACGGCTGATGCTGCACCTGCGTGGCCTTATGCCTCAGTGGTGCAGTAGGACTTAGCTGGAGAAGGGCGAGTGTGGACAGAAGACCGCTTCTGGCCTACGCCCAGGAGTTCCATATTCTGCCCGCTCTGTGGCACAGAAGCAGCGATTTCTCTAACGATGTCTAATGCTCTGCTGCGGGTGGCACCGTGTTCTGGTGGAGCCCAGAGGCTGCGATTCTCCCATGGAGCTCGCTGGGATTGCATATCTTCCCTATTGGTTGAATACCATAGCTTCTGCTATGCCATGGCCAAGGTGGCAGGGCTGCTGAGGTGGAGGGTGACAGCTGCTCGTGTCCTCTGACAGCTGGGCTCGGGCTGTGCTGCCGCGTGGGGCATGTGCTGCCCGCAGAGCTCCGAGGCTCGCTAGGCACACCGCCTCCCCTGAGTGGTGGGTGTACCTGATTAAACTCTTTTAATTTTACTTGCAAGGGCTGTCCTGAGATGCCCCCACTGCTGGTTCTTTGGCATCGTCGCTGATCTGCAGTGCGTTACCAAGACCGCGGTACCTGTGAACTGCGTCTTAGTTTTCTGGCTGCACTAGCAGTACGTGATGGCTCTAGGGGGTCAACATGTTGCTTCCTGCAGTGCCCGGCCATCCACGTTCTGCAAACAGCATCCAGGCAGAAGGCGACGCAGCTACAATGGCTCTGGGATGCAGCATCCATGTTCACTGCTGCTCACGCCTCCCTTGCCACGTGCTCTGGTAATTGTGTCCACCTGGCTCTTATGGTGGCCTGATGCTAGGAGACCTGTCACACTCACTGCCTGTAGTGAGTCCAGGCCTGCCGTGACTTTGCCTGGCAGCAGTCCGAGGAAGGGCAGCACAGGTGCCTCTTGGGTGCTTGGGATCCAGTGCCTCACCAGGTCTTTCCTGGGGACACAGTTGGGCCTTCTGGCCTGACACCGCGTGCCTGCTGCTGTGTGCCCACTCACTCTGCTTTGGAAATCCTGGAATTTCAGCACTGATTCATGGGCATTCCTTGGTTCAGGCTCCTGGGAGCCGTCAGAGAGGAGCCCACATCATCTCCAGCCTCCCTATTGTATGTTAAGTCCTGTGTCTTCGCAGAGTACCCCCAAATCCATAGTTTATCCGTGCCAAGGTCCCCTAGCCCATGAATGCCCTCGGATGGGCTCCTGCGGCCTGTCCTGGCTGCACTTGCAGCTTCCCAGGGCACAGCCCCCTTTCCTCCCTTATCAGGCTCAGCAGATCTGCGCTGGAGCCCTAGGTAAAAATCCTGTGGGCCCGCAGAGGAGGCCAGGAGGATTTTGAGGGCACCTGTTGTCTTGCAGGAAAGAGGTCTTGGTGCTTTCCCAAGGTGAGAGAGCTGGGCAGGCCAGGGGATGCGTGTATAGGCTCAGAGGGTTCAGGGGAGCCCAGGCTCTCACCGGCTCCCAGGCAGGTCTGCACCCAGGACAGTAGGTGCACCTTGGCTGAGGCTGGCTTCTCTGCTGCAGGACATTCTACTCCCAGGTCCTTGTCCAAGCCCCTGCTGCTCCTGGGCTGCTGTTGCAGGGCAGAGAGGCTGCCTGCCAGGACACCAGGGCAGACCTCAGCTTCCTCTTGGCTTTCACTTGCAGGCCACTCACCCACAGTTTCCAGATTGTGCTTGTCTCAGTGATGCTCAGCAGAGTCATACATCTCATCCTGTCCTGGCTCTTCTTTCCCCAGGCCCGAGAAACACGCTGGCAAGAGTGTTCCTGACTACCACTTGCCTGCCACGAAGCAGCTTGTCACTGCTAAGGGTTTAAAAGTCAACCTCCAAGCCAGGAGCTGCCTGTGACTCTCTCCCCAACCCTCTCTTATTATCTGCCTCTTTGTAGGTATTGGTGTAGGTGTCGGCTCCAGCAGCCTGGCTACCAGAGATCATCATGCGGAGTGTCTGTTAGGGATGGGTAGCTGGGCAAGACATGACCAGGAAGCAGATGGGCAGCGGGAGAAGCCTTCAGACGTGCACGGGCACGACATACACCGGCATGACCTTCAAGCATGCAGCTATCACCTCTGCATGTGCGCAGGCGACCACTCCAGGCTAAGCCTGTGAAGTCAGCAGGGCATATACTGCTCACTTCTGCTGTCAATGGCTGGCCTCTAGTAGCTGGGATTTTGTACCACACTCTGCCAGCCCTTGGCTGGGGCCTGGCCTGGGGAGGACACACCAGATTCTTACAGAGCTGAGAGGTGGGCTGCAGCTGCCCCAGGGCAGTGTCCCGAGAAAGCCCTGCCCATGATCTACCAGAAGGTCCCCTGGAGGTGTGGGCAAGGCACCTTAGACTTCCTAGAGCACACTTTGGAAAGGGCAGGGTGGGTGTGTGGGGTGGAACCCACAACTCCAGGGCAGGTGGGGGCATATTCAGAGTCTGGCTCTGCCACAACCTGGGATGATGGTGAACTCTTTGGCACTTTATTTCTTCTTCTGCATAATGACCTAAGGACAGCCCCTCACCATAAGTTGTGGGAGCTGAGTCTGGTGCTTGTGGGAAACTTAGGGGCTGCCCGACGTGTCGGAAGTCTCTGCCTGTAGTTGCTGTCCTGCTGCACATGTACTCCTGCAGGCTGCATGACGTTGGGGGGCTGTGGCCAGATTGCTTGCTTCACTGCTGCTGGCTCTGGGGTGGCCAACAACTTGAGGTGTCTCTGTGACGGTCGCCAGGGTCCATCTCTCTAGTGACTTTGCAGTAGCTGCCCTCATTCTGCTTTGAGCCAGCTGGAACTTGCCAGGGAGATGGCACATGATGGCTGCTTTCTGGAAGCTGGGCAGGAGCAGGGTGGCCCTTCTCTTACCAGAGGGCGTAGCATCTAGGTGAGAACCAGGAGGCTGACAAGGCGAGGTCACGCAGGCCTTGGCTTCCTCAGATGGAGTGGCTGTGCCATGTTCATTCCTTGAGAGAGGATTGCTGTTTAAGGATTAGTCTTTGCAAAAGAGGAGAGGTGTTTATGTGCCTTGGTTATCTTCCCAACAGTGTGAAAAGTTTCACTAAGTACGTTTGGCTGGTGACAAGACAGATGCAGATGTCCTCCCCCCTGTTGGCTGTTGTCCCCTAGGACTGGCCGCTATGGAGCCCACAGCCTACCTCTTCCCTGGGCCCCTGTGCCCAGGTGGGATGAGCTGTAGTGTGCCTTGCTTGGGTATATTGGGCTAAAGCCAAGGAAAGAAAGTGACCCAGTGCAGGGCGCTGTGTGTCCTTTGCAGGAACACCGAGTCAGAGACACCCTCCTGCCCAGCCGGAACCGCTCACCCGCGGAGCTTCTGTTGCATCACCCCGCAGGCAGAGGCTGATTTGAACATGTTAATCCAGCTCCCTCACCCCTGTCTGCTTCTTTTCCACCAAAGCTTCAATATGCATCTGATCTCAGGATATTGGATTTTTCTTTGAGGAAGGAAATAAATGACTTATCTGGGGAATAAGCCCAGAGTTCCCCCCTGCACTGCACACTCTCTCTACTGGGCTACAATAAGGTTTGCTGATTCTCATGTAAATCTCTAAAGCCTGGGTGTCATAGGAGTATTTTATGTGCCAGGTAAGTAGGCTGCATCCCCAGGACAAAAAAAAAAAAAAAAAAGGCAAGCAAGAAAGATTAGCAACTGTACCCAAGGAGAAAGAACAGCTCTGAATGCTCCAGTGCTGTGCCTTCTTGATACCGCGGCCAAGAAGTACGATGCACTCCAGAGCAGGCGTCCAGGTTGCTTTGGAAGTGATCGTGGCATTAGGCAGCCCTGCTCTTTTTGGTAGTGGTTGTGGCTGTGTTTCTTTTCCACCTTCCCTCAGCCTGGCAAAATGATGCTTCATCAGGTTCTGGTGGGTTTTGCTTCTTGCCTGTGGGGTTGGTGCAGTAGGAGGAGTGGAAGAGCTATCCTGCTGCTGCGACATTCACCGTGGGGCTGGCTGGTGTTGCCCGAGCCCAGGTCTCCAAGGAGAATCTTGCACACATCCAGTAGCACTGAGAGTGACAAGTGAGTACAGTCCCTGAGTCATCCCCATCAGGACACTCTGCCAGGCTGGAAAAAGGGAGGAGAGGAGGATGCTCTGACTTGAAAACTGATGGGAAATGTCTCGGGCTCATCAAGTATACAAAGCAAGATTTGAGGAGGGTGGGAGGGGCTGGCTTTAGCCCATGTCCAACGCAAGGAGTGTCAGAGGCCCCATGGTGCCCCTGACCTTCAGCTGAGTGCACAGCTTTGGAGCCGGAAGGTCTTTGCACCCATTCCACATAGTCCTTGCTTTTCCCGATGAGCACAGTGACAGGTGATGTGCTCTTTCTATGCCACAGAGAGGGCTGGGTGACAAGTTTGTCCTCTCTCCAGTTGCAGCACAGTGTTTTCCCAAGGGGGATGCAGCGACGTACCCCTTTCCGCCAGTTCTTCTGCTATGTGCGTGGCCTTGCATCCTCCCATGTAGAGTCTATTTCTGCTCCCTTGAGTCCAGGATGGCATTGCATGACTGCTTTGATCAAAGCTATGGCAGAAGTGACACCGGGCCCACTGCAGATGTGGCCCATTGTGGCCTGGTAGCTTTTAATTCTGGTCTCTTTGTAGACTTAGGTTGGGTTATTGTGGGTCTGTGCACAGCTGCCATGTTGCAGAAGTTGTAGTGGCATGGAGAGGCTGTGCATGCCAAGCATGGCTGACAGCCAGAGCCTCCTCTGCGCCCTGGGAGGCTGCCATTGTGGAGGTCCAGCTGGCTGAATTCTCAGAGGGCTGGCACCCAGCTGGACCCAAAGCAGGAGCTGGGATCTGTCCATAGTTCCTCCAAGTCTTGAGAGTTGATGGTGGTTAAAGCCACCATGTTTTAGGGTTACTTGCAAGGCAGTAACACTTAACTGGTACACTGCTTACCACGCTAATATGAAAACTCCTGCCTGACTATCTTTCTCTGCTTCTGCCAGTAACTCCTCTGCTTATTCTAAAATTCAGTAATTTTCTAATAGGACTTCATGACTCATTGGTGGATCATGAGATCATCTCAGTGGGCTGCAAAAGCGAGATTGAGGAAAATTGGATGTATCAGAGTGCATGGAGTGGAATAAGAGTTGCTTTGAAAAAGCTTTGGTCCAACTATGCATGTGTGTGCAGATGATTTTGCTGTACTATATGATGCACTTGTTACTGTAAAGGATGCAAAGGACGTGTTAGCATAGGCGAGCCCTTACTATAGTGCTAGCAAGTAACCTGGGGAGGTGGCTTAGGTGTTCCAGCTGCTATTACAAAATACCACAGACTGGATGGATCACAAGAGAAGAAATTTGTTTCTCATGGTTTTGCAAGCTAGGAAGTCCAGAATCAGGAGGTTGGCAGATCTGGCGTCTGCACAGGGCCTTCTCTTTTAGCCTCACATAGTGACAGGAATGAGCGATCCCTCTGAGGCCCCTTCCCCACAGGCACTAACCCTACTTATGAGAGCAGAAGCCCTCCAAAAGCTCAGCCTCCCAACAGTGTCATGTCTGAGTTAGGATTTCACCCCATGAATTTTTTGGGCAACATAAACAGTGCATTCCTGGAGGACTCCTCACTGTCAAGGAAACCCAAGTCGGAAGGTGGGCCAGACTTGTCCTCACCCTGTTGCGCTAAGCCCAACACGTCACACTGCCTCTTATCATCTAGGAAGCAATTTAGATCTTTCAAGGATTCCCCTGACCAGTGTGTGAGTCCAGGTGGCAATGTCAGTAGGTGACACACATGTGCTTGCCCGGTGTGTGGTGCCCATTGTGCTAAAGTCTCTTCACAATGGGCTCAAGGGGTGGGGTTGGGCTATAATTATGCCCATTAAGAACAGCTTTTCCTTGAAATATCCATTTCTAGGAAACAGAGGCTCCGAGAGGCTGTGTGATGTGGCCAGCCATCTGCTGCTAGCAGGTGGCAGCACCAGGACGCAAGTGTGAGTGAAGTGGACTCGTACCTCCACTCTGAGCCGTTGGGCTGTGCTTTCTCTCTGAGTTCAGGAACCTCTGCTGTGACAGTGCCCCAGAGCATATGCGTGACACTTGCTGAGACTTTGAGCCCGGGCTGTGGACGCCCCCCTCCCCTGAGTACCACAGTGGAGTTCATCCCTCGATGGTACTTGCATGACACGCAGAGTAGTCCTCTGCCCTGGAGCACTCCTGGGGGAGCCACCTCCTGCCTGCTTTACAGGTGAGTGCACAGACCGGTGGTCTCTAAGTTGGTGATGGCAGAGCTGGGCGAAGGAAACCTGTGTGTTTTGGAGGTATATTTCCTTTCTTCACATCCACCCCTCTCCCTGCTGTTCCAGGGCTCCAGGGAGGAAGAAGGCAAGGCCTGGCCTTCAGCCATCTCTCTTCTTTGATTTCCCTGCTTGGAAAGAGAAGTTTGGAACCTTTCTTTCAGGAAATTTTTGTTGAATCCTGGAGACATGTTGGATAGCCACAGGGATTAGAATGTGTGTGTGTGTGTGTGTGTGTGTGTGTGTGTGTGTATGTGTGTCTACTAGGAAAGATTAAACACTGTGAAACCTCCTACCATTGCAGATAATTCCCATAACAAAAACCACCCAGCCCCAAATGCCACAGTGCCAAAGAAGAGAGACTCAAGCTTTGCTCATGTGAATGTCCCCAGCTGTTGAGTGGCTGCTATGGGCCAGACAATGGAAGACGGCAGAGACAAACACCAAAGAGGGCCAGTGAGATAGCTCAGTGGACTAAGCGCCTGCTTAGGCAAGCACAGGGACCGGGTTCGATTGCTGGTATTGCATGCCGCGCCAGCCCCAAACCCAGGTGCACTGAGCCGGCCACTGAGACCTGGTGTGGTGGCACATGCCTGTAATCCCAGCACTGGCGAGGCTGACAACAGGAGGATCACATGAGTCCAAGCTGCATAGTGGGACCCTGTATCAAACACAAAGACAATGACAACAACAACAAACACCAAAGCCAGCACCACCAAATGCCCCTAGGCCCCACGCTCCTAGAGCTGGAGATTTAGTGGAAAACCAAACCTGTGAGTTTTGTCAGCGATGGTAGACACCAGAGAGGAGCTAGGTGCAGTGCCCTGGGCCCCAGCTCTGTGGTGTCCTTGGGGTTGTCCTTGGGGTGCCCCCTTGACCCTGCATCCTCATTGCATGCCACGACTCAGATCCCGGCACTTTATCTCAGTCTGCAGTGTGACATTCGCTTTGTTGAGGACTGATGATTGTCGTTGCACTTTCTAGTGGACACCACTGAGCAATGCGGCTTCCTACAGAGAGCCTGTTTGAATCTGGGCGGGGCCTGCTGAGCCCCTCCTACTTAGGGCAGCCAATCAGAGCCCCCGTCCTGTGCATTTGCCTTTTTCATAGTCTCTGTCTCTGGACGCTGTTTCACAATCTGCCGTAAAGGAGAGCTAAAGGCTGAGCTGTGCCTCCAGTCCCCTACCTGCTTCCTGCCCCAGGACACCGCCCTTCTGACTCCCTGACCCTTCCCCAGTCACTCTGCCCTCCTTGCAAGTGCCGGGCACAGCCTCCTGTCCTTTGCATCTGGGATTTTGCCCACAATGCCCCGCACAGGTCTCCCTGTTTCTGGTCAGATGATGGAGTGCCGTTAGCTTCTCCTCTGCTGCCTCCTCCTGCTCCAGGAAGTCTTCCCTTCTCTCCTCAGGCCTGAGCGGAGTGCCTTCCTCTGTGAGCACAGCACTCCAGGGGCATGGTGCTTTCCTCAAGTTTGGTGATTGGAGTTGCCTCAAGAGAGAGGCTGGGTGGTGCACAGGGTGGCGTTTCTGCACCCAACCCAGGCATCCCAGAGACCTGGCACATCCAGAGGTCACAGAATGGGTGAAGTCGTGAATGCCAGGTCTGGGGCTTTCTGCCTCTTGGAACCCCAGGATCTGGTGAAGATGGGTATTTGGGCTGCTAGGAAAGCTGCCTGATAGCAGAAAAATTCTCAGCTTTTTCAAATTTATCATGAAACATAAATTTTAAGATCAAGGAATGCTACAGTGGAGGTCATACTCTTGCTTGGCAACAACTAGAAGGAAGTTAAAAAATAAAAATAATTATGACAATGCCCAGTGGGGCTTTTGAACTGTTCAGTGATTCCATGCTGCACAGACCCTGGCTCTCAGATGTGGGTGTGGAGCCGCCTGGGTTTGGGCTGCTCGCCTCCTTGGATAAGAGAAGCCCCAGTGCTTTGCGTCATAGTGAACTGTCCAGCATCATGCCTGCGCCCGCCCATCTGTCGGTTGCAGCCCCAGGCTTGCCATCTCTATCCTCGCCTGGCACATGGGGAGCCTTGGCAAGTGTTAGCGCCTGATGCCTCTCTGGGCATGCTTGGAAGTCAGAGCGTGAGTTAGGCCTGCTGTCCGCCCTCAGGCGGCTGCCCCCATCCTCCAGGAAAACCGGAACACCAATATGTCCACCAAGGGTTCTGCAGAGTCAGGAAAAAATGCTGAAAACCTAGAACGGGTTGGGAAATCCAAAACCAGAGAAACAGATTCTACCAGCAGTGTTCAGAGAGTGCGGAAGAGGCCAGCTCTGATTTGGGTCTTAAGAGGTCATGGATTTCAAAGCAATCATTCACACGACTGTAACACACAGAATCGTAGGAAACATTAACCCAGTAGGAAGAATTGTCTGAGAACATGAGAAGGGGCAGAAAGACATGGGCTTTCCCCGCATGTTCTCCTAGGAGACTTGTGATTTCAGTTTTACATCTAGGTTCATGATCTGTTGGGAGTTAGTTTTCATATATTGATGCGAGCTATGAATCGAGGCCATTTTTCCCAGAGGAAGATCTGATTTTTCCAGCATTATTAATCATCAGAGGCCTTCTTCTCACTCCACTGATGAATGGCTACTTATATCTAATGTAAGTTTTATAGGATTAGATTTAAACTGATCACAAGATTATTTTACTTTTCTACTTGTGTAATTGGCACTCCTCTTTTCTTTCTGCCTTATTTTGGATCGAGAATATACTTTTTATTATGTTTGATCCTTTGTGAATTATTAACTAAAATTATTTTACAACTTTAATCTTTTTAAACTTAGCACAGCCCACCGTGAAGTGATTTGTTCTTTTAAAAGTCCTGTAAGAGATCTCAGGATAAATCCTGAGGGGATTTGACTGACTTTATCAGATCCAAAAGCTACAACTCTT
>NDGM010601811.1:0-15195 GCA_002564305.1 Octomys mimax
AACTCAGGTCCTTGCGTTTGCCAGTCAAGCACTTATCCTACTGAGCCATCTCCCCGGCCCCAAGAAATTACCTCTAATTGTTTTATTATGTAGCATATCTTACTTTAAAATATTTAAATGAAGATTCTGTGTTTCAAAGTATATAAAGTAAAAAAATGTTCTCAAATTCTACTTTGAAGCACGCTTTGGCATTAGAGGAGTAGCTCAGAGGTAGAGTGTTTACTCAGCATGCAGAAGAGCCCTGGGTTCAATCCCTGGTACTGCCAAAAGGGGGAGGGTTGCCTTAGCCACAAAAAGCCTCAACATGGAATTCCTCTAAACGGTGAAATCCCCCTGGCACACGGATGGCACTTATTCAGTGTGCGCAGTTACTCAAATACACAAAGTGAGGGTCCCTGTCCATCCATACACCCCCTGGAAGCAGGGCACATGTTTCTCATATTACTGAATCTGAGCATATAAGATTTTACTCTTACAAGCCTGCAATGAATTTGACGGATTACTGTATTTGTAATATATAATAAGACTCTGCGTCTTGGTTAAATGACTTACTTAGGGATATTGTATTCTAACCGCAAGGAAATATAGATTCCCACCCCTCCTCTTTGGTATTCTTCCCTTCAAGAAGGTGGCTGCAAGTGGTGCTTTAAAGATAATTCTAGCTTGCTAAATTTAGGGTGTGGAAGAAGACCAAAGTGAGGCTATTCCATGGGTAATTGTGCAAGAAACGTCAACACGTGCGGAACAGGGCTGCACTTCACGCTCCTGCTGTATATCTCCCTCTCTCTCTCTCTCTGCTTTGGTGCATGCACAACATATAATTTAGAAAAGTTAACAACTGCAGGCATGAAGAACTCTATACAACTAGGACTGCATTTTGAATACAATATGCAAGGCTGAGAGTATGGCTTATTGGTATAGCTTTGCACATGCAGGACCCTGGTTCAGTTCCTAGCATCACCATATACAAAACAAAAACAAATCAATAAATACATATTTCATACCTGAGTTAGACCTAAAGCCATACAGAAGTCAGAGCTACTCCTCAAAACTAATCAGAAAGTTATGTTTATCTTCATAATCAAGGCAGATTTCTGGTCATCCTCAGTTTACTTATAAAAAGAGAGGCTTGAGCAGGGGAGATAGCTGAGCGGCGTAAGGGCCTGCTTGGCAAGCACAAGGTTCTGAGTTCAATCACTGGTACAGAAAAAAAGAGTAGCTCCTGGTAAAAATTTTAGCATTAAAAAGAGCACTGGTATCTGAATCTTACTTTGAAATGTGCTGATAAAAAGAACCATATTGATTACGGGTATATATATGCTAAGGTAAATACAGCAAAATGTCCACGGTAGAATTAAGTGGTTCATTTCACATCTTTTCCACTTGAAAAGGATACAAGTGGCAAGTTCCACTGTTAGTGGAAACCAGCATCTCAGCTCTCAGGCAGGGCTGCACAGGCAGCACCAGCGCAGACAGCTGTGGGGCCTGGAGGAGCTGGGCCTCGGTTGCCTCTGGCAGCTTGCCATCCTCCAAATCTGGCACCAAAGATGAGAGATGGGGAAGCCTATGTCTTTGGGGCCTGAATCCAGTCAGCTCAGTGGTTAAACAGCGTACATCAAAGGGTGGAATCACAGTGCATATCTGTGTAACACTAAAACCCACGAGCATTTTTGGAAGGAGAGATAGCAATGCAGACAGTGAATGGATTTCCCGTTATTGAAGAGGGTTGATGGCTCAGAGCCAAAAGCAATTTCAAGGAAAGAAAACAGTAATTTTTAGAAGGCTTGAATTTGTGGTAGAGATTTATGCTACAACATAGTTCTAAGAGCCAACAGTAAGTTGCTTGTCCTTTGGCCTTTATAACTCTCCCTTTAAGACATTCTGGTTTCTTCCTCATGAAACTTTTTTCTGGAACCCAGAACCTTGCACTCAAGACCTTCAGCCCATCATGGAATTTTTTTTCTTTTTAATTTTGTGGTATGAGGGATTGAACTCAGGACCTTGCGATTTCCAAGCAAGCAGGCTCTTATGCCTGCTGAGCCATATTCCCAGCCCTATCATGGGAGTTTTTATATCTCCTGTTTTTTTGTTTTTTTTTTTTTTTTTCAGTAGAAGCAAATAACCCAACAGAAATTCAAATATTGAAGGTGGTAGAGAAAGTGGCACCCTGGCACATTACAATTGTGCTATTGCATTTTAGATTTTTTAATTAATAACCAATCTGATATTTACTAAACAAATTTAGTTTTTCCTTCATTTGCTTTGGATTTGTCACCTTTCCCCATGTCACATGATTTCTTTAATATATCAAAGTCCTCACAAATTCTAACTGTATATTTGGGAATGCCAGGCACTGTTTTGAGATAGAATAGACATATGGCTTAAACATTTAGAAACCCAGAGCTGGCCACATGCAGGGGCTCACACCATCATGTGGGCATGTACGCTTAGTAACTTGTGCATCTTTTGACCCATTCATGACACTGGTGTCTCCTAAGGAAGGTTCTGAGACCTCTTGTTCTCAGTAATACTAGTGAATATGGTGAGATGAGGGCAAAGGGTAAAGAAAGAGGGAGAAACAAGAAATGGAAGAGGAGAGATGGATAAGATGAATGTGCTGTGCCAAACCAGAAGCCAGGAGAATGCTGCCACCAAAACCTTCTTTTCCGGATGCTGTGGTGCTCCTTGTTGCCCTTCCTCTACAAAACTCACACCCCAGTTTCTTGTTGAGATTATGACCTAGGAAAAGAAGCAGATGCCATACCATAGTGTGCCATCCCCATTTTGCCTAGCCTACTCACTTATAAGAAAGGGATTGAACGAGCAAAGTTTCTATTTTTTTTTTTTAATAGAATCCAAGGGAATCTGAGGCTCAGGTCTCCATATTTTCCATAAATTTGTGCACGTGTGCCTGCTTGGCCATTTTGTTCTGTCTCCAGTTTGATCACTTCAGTCCCTGAACCTATATTTAGGGTTCCAACAGAGGACTGACCCCTGAATGACATGGCCAGAAACACTGAAGAGCATGGTGGAATAGAAAGCACAGGTTTATCTTAGGTGGAAAAAAATGACAGAACTGGGGAAGCATAAAAGCCCCTCGAGGGCTGAAGAGATAGCTCAGCAGACTAAGCACCTGCTTAGGTAAGTGCAGGGACTGGGGTTCGATCCCCAGCACCATATGATGCACTGGCCCTGCCCCTGGGCATGCTGAGCTGGCCATCACCAGTTCAGGCGTAGTAACACAAGTCTGTAATCCCAGCACTGGGGAGACTGAAAACAGGAGGATCACTGTGAGTCTGAGCAGCGTAGTGAGATCCTATACCAAATACATATAAAATAAGGGCCAGCCAAATAGCTCAGCAGAGTAAAGTGCCTGTCTAGGCAGATGCAGGGGGAGCCTGGAGTTCGATCCCCTGCCTGGTGTGCCAGCCCTGCCCCTGGGGCACATGTCTATAATCCCAGCACTTAGGAGGCTCTAAACAGGAGGATCATTATGAATCTGATCTACACAGTAAGACCCTTTAGACCCTGTCCTAACTACAAAAAGAAAGAAAGAAAGAAAAAAGAAAAAGAAAAGCCCCTCAGGAGAGTAGGAAAAGCACCAGTGGAGCAGAGTGGGTGGCAAAAGAACTGATGGAGAGTGGAGAGAATGGGATAATACAGTTCTTTTTGGGTACTGGGGGTTGAACCCAGGGCCTCAGCTAGGCAAGCACTCTACAATGGAGCTCCATCCCCAGAACTGGGGAACCCATTCCTTTAAAGAACACATTGCTCCAATCTATTGCCGCCATTGGCTCTCAAAAGTTGTCCCACAAGATCTCTGAATTTCTATCCCCCCTTTAGGTGCCCATGTCATCAGTGGCAGATCCATATACAACTTCTTTAAGTCATTCACTGTGGAATTAAAAAGAACAAACAAAACCAATGCTGATACGGTGCTATACCGTGGCAAGGACACCCAGCACCTGCCGGTTCTCTGGAGGTGGTCTTCCCTGTTCACATAAGCCGGGGAGGTAGCACCTACTTTCTTGAGTCGCTTCATGGAGAGCCAGCTGCTGCCATAGCCCTGTGAGCAGCGAAGCTGGCACTGAACTTAAATCCCCACGGTCTGGGTTGCCATTTCTGCCCTGACACGTAATAGCTGTGTGTGAACTATCTGCCTTTCTCAACATTCTGTCCATAATCCAAACTCCAGAAAAGAAAGCAATGGTTTTAGGTAGGTAAACACTCATGACCTTGATTGACCAAATGGCTTGTCAGTTATCAGTAAAGTTGGAATCCTGTTATGTAGCTATGCTATCACCCACTTTGCTTCAGTGGTTTGTCCTTGGAGATGCATTTGGGGTGCAAATTCATTAATACTATATACCCTACAGTTGCCTGGATGCTCAAAAGAAAAAAAAAAAACAAAAAAACAAAAAAAACCCGGTACCTAAATGGTGCCTAGATTTTTTTTAAAGCCCGATCTAAGTACATTTTAGGATACTTACTGCCTCCAATCCCTTGTTTCTGGCTGTGCACAGGACTTACCTCAACCCTAGTCTTTCCCCCTTTCCACTTCATTTGAAGTTGCTTGCACTCTGTTTTCTTGGCCACTCAGGCCAGCTCCCCCAAAGCACAGGGCTTATGCCTTTTCCATACAGCAAGGGCTTTTCTGTCCTCCAGTTCCTGTCTACAGTCAGTGTATAAAATGCCACGCTGAGTAATAAGATCATGCTAATGGTGATTAAGTTTGGAGCTTATTGCTGTTTAGCCTGTGCACATCCGTTCTCAGTTCATTGCTGATCAGCTGAGCAGTACCTCGCTTTCCCCTTTTATGCACCCTGTAATACGTATTATGTGACTTGAGTGGAAGCACTAGAAACAATGCATTTCTCCTTATCAATTTGACCTCGGTTGGAAAATTTTGAAATTCATATTTTGGTGTTTTTGAGACAAGGTCTTGCTATGCAGTTCAGACTGGCCTTGAATTCACTAGGCAGCTCAGCCTGGCCTCAAACTCACAGCGATCCTGCGGCCTCAGCCTCCTGAGTGCTGGGATCGCAGTATGTCACAGGCATGTGCCACCATGCTTGGATGAAATGCTGATTTTTAGCTTGCACTTTCATGCAAACATCAATGAATTCAATCCTGATGTATATCCCTTAAAGGGGAGACAGTGAGGTGGAGACTTGAAGCCTACCTACAGATTACCTGTATCCATGAGGCCATAGCAGGAGAGAGAGGGACAGGGAATGGAGAGAATTTTTCCCCCACAGGAGAGCAATCTGGCAGTGCTACAGGAGGAAGTGGCAGCTCCAAGGAAGCAAGATCAGGCCCCAAAATCTTGGCAGTAGCAACAGGATTGGAGGCTTTCAGCAGGGTTAGAGTGTGAAGAGGGAAGGTATTAAGAACAGCTGCACCTGTGGGTGAAGACAGGTTCTTGGAATCTGAGGACTTAAGGGGCTGTCCAGTATGTTTGCAAACTGGCTGCATTTTCTAGGGTACACCTGCAGGGAAGGGAGGGGCCTTGGCACCTTTGGGGAGCATACCTATTGCACAGCCACTCGACAGCACACTGTACTTTACTTAGCAAATGCTCCTATGCTCAGCACCCAGGACCTGTTCCTGGTGGCCACTGGCATTGCCCAGTACCACCAAGAGGGTGGAATACAGGGTCCCCCTGCTTCCGGCTTATAATAGCTAAGAAAAGCATTCCCAACACCCTCAGCCCATGTGATGCATCCACTATTGACTCAGGTCCTCCTCAGCAGGAATGCATGGACAGAGGACGTGTGTGCAAGATCTTCTGAGCACACACAGGCCCGGGGAGCGTCAGCACACAACACTTCTAGGTAGGTACGGTATGGGCTAGGGCATGCCAGCCCGTGAATGACAGCTATCAGTTAAGAAAAAAGTAAAAGATCCGGCTTTCCCGGCAGCAACCAGGACCCTGTTAGTTGCAAAGGCACTGACAATTACAAGTAGAATTTTATTAGTTCCAAGTTGTAGTGCAGTGATGTGCTAGAAAACATTAACTGTAACGTAGTCTAAAAAGCTGATGAGGCTGGCTAAGCTTTTACTGTGTGTTAGTATTAGTCTTGAACTATGTTGTACAGATAATAATCTACTGCCATCAATTAAAAAAATAAAATTTGGAGATGGATCTCTTGCGATGTTCCCAGGCTGGTATCTAACTTCTGAACTCAAACGCACCGCCTGCCTGAGCCTCCCTAGTGCGGGATTATGGATGTGCACCACCATACCTGGCTCAAGGTGAAGGCTAAGAACATCTGCGTGTGGAAACTACACCCATAAGCCCAGCTGCTGAGGAGGCTCAGGCAAGATGGCCAACCTGGACAACACAGCAAGACTCTATCTGGGTGTGGTGTGGGTAGGGGAAAGCAGAAAGAAGCAGTGAGAGAACTTGATGCCCTCCGCTATCAGAGAAGCTGACAGGCAGAGCCATAGCCACAGGCAAAGTTGGTTAGACAAAATTGTTACTAAATTTAATTTTCTTTAAATACATATCTTTCTCCCACTCTCCCCCACTGTGGGGAGGAAGGGAAGACTCAAGCCCCTCCATTCCGGGGATCCCACGCCTAAAGCCTGAGATGGTCAGGATGAAGTATAAAATACTATGTACACGGAGGAAGCAGGTATCTGTCCATACTGTGAGCTCCAACAACCCTGTCCCTCGGTCCCTCTTACTCCTTTAGCAAAAGCCCCTGGGAAGCAACTGAGTGTGTGACAGGCCTTCCCTGGGAGGAGCTCTCCAGCCCTAACGGGAAATAGGAAGCTCCTAGATGAACTGAGGATGAAGGCAAGGAGGGTAGATAGCACCTCAGATCACAAGGGCAGGTGCAGCCCCCTGACCCTGCAGTCAGCCAGCCTTTGGCCAGCCTGCTTCACCAGGTCCTATGTAAACATTGACTGTTTCCTCACAGAGGTCCCTGCTCTCCACTCCCAGGGGCAGTGCCTGGTTCCTGCTCTTTTCTTCTTTTCCCTCCAGCCTTCCTATGGAGGAATGGAGGGGCGTGGAGGTTGTAGGTGGGGCAAAGCCAGCTTCTCCTTGCCAGCTCCTGTGGGTTGTCCTTTTAGTTGGCAGGAAAACTGAGGGTGGAGGCTCAACTCCTTCCCAAGTAGGGACAAGGCAGGAAGATGTTCCATACCAGGGCAATGAAGTCTGGCTAGGTGAGGCCAGGGGTACTGAATGACAGGAACAGCTTCAGGAGGCGGGAAGATGGGCACTGGTCTCATCCTCAGTCAGGGACACAGGCCCTGTGCCACCCTCCCCTTCAGGTGAATGTGACTGTCACCACCCAAGTCTTTCTGTTCACTGTGGCTGTGAGAGGGACCAGGCCCCCAAAGAACAAGAGGTCTTCTCCATGTCTCTGCAGAGCATCAGTGCTCACACCAGCTCGTCCAGTAAGATCCCGATGCTCTGAGTGGCTTCTGCGGGGCCAGCGATGGGCTTGTTGCACATCGGGCACACACAACGGACCTCCAGCCACTTCACCAGGCACCTGTGGACAAAAGACTGTTATCTCCAGACAGAGCCCCACGGCTGCCCCAGATACTGCGAGTGCCCAGCTGGGTCTCAGAACAAGAGCATCCCTGTGCCTGCCCAGCTTCACCCCTGATGACTTGGTCTCCAGGCAGGACAGAGTCTAGGGCATCACTGGCAAGTGGTAGATGGGAGGTGGCAGGAAAGGTTCTCGGGCAGCCCTGACTGCACCCCCACGTACTTCCGATGGAAGGTGTGCTGGCACGGGAGCACGCCGAGCTCATCCTTCCCCTTGAAGTCCTCCAGACAGACAGCACAGGTCTGCTGTGGAGAGAGAGAGAAGGGCCTGTGAACGCATCCAGCAAGCACCGCCCACCCACCCTGGGATCCACTTTCTCATCTCCAGCCAAGAATGCTAAGCTCTAGCCCAGCCTCCTCTGTCAGCCAGAGAAATTTGGCCTATTTTACAAAACTGCATCAACAGCATGATAGCAACTACATGTGTCTGCTTAAATTTAAATTAACTAGAAGAAAAAAACAAATTTATCCCCCATTCCTCTTGTACTAGGCTACAATTTTTTTTTTTTTTTTTTTTTTTGAGTATTACAAAGGTTTAACAAAAATTTAATGCAAAAAATGTGGCCAGGCATAGTGGCTACTCAGGTGGCCAAAGCAAGAAGACTGCAAGCTCAAGGCCACCCGGGGCTACATGGTGAGTTCAAATTGAGCCTGGACTATGTAGCAGAACCTTGTTTCAAAAACGAAAGGGTCGGGGGATGGACCAAAGGTGTAGGTCAACAGAGTGTGGGCTCAGCATGCAGGAGGCCTAACTTCTCCGCCTAACAGCATCTACACTCACGCAAGGCTCCTAATGTGCTACTATTTCCTCACGTTACCACTGCCCAGCATTGTTCTGCTGTGTGGCGGCAGCAAGCCCCATACACTCACGTATCACAAGACTCAGAAAGGGCTCAAATCTTCTTGGTGTTCCTCGAACATTTAATTTATATAACTTCTTGACCATCACTGTCTTCAGGGACAGGGAAGAGCCACTGGCCTGGGGACACTAGACAGACCTGGGCTGTGTAGACAGGCATGTACATGGGTGAAAGGATCTGATTTTTTAATGAAAAAGCAGGCCCAGCTGCTGGCTATACAAAACCTAACCCAAGGGTGCTGTGGCAGGAGCAGGGTGGCCATCCTTCCCTTAAAAGTTATGCAGACTGAAGTCAGGGCCAGGTGTCACTACTCCCCTAAGCCCTCTTGTGATCCCCTTGTTTCCTACCAGAACCGGTTCCAAAAATGAATTACATGTAATAACTACCTGCTTAGATGCTTCCCTTTTATGTGGCCAAAGGAGATACAAAGGTAGAGACAAGAAAGACTCTCATAAAAGTTACAGGGTCTGGAAGCTGGAGGAAGGCCCTGGTCGCCTTACCTGCTGGGGTCACTTACCCCATACAGCTGGAGCTTCTTGGCATCACCTTTAAGCACCACCTGCAGAGCCAAGAGGAGGTGTGAGTCTGAAGCCATCAGCCACAGGGCCCAGGAAGGACTAAGCACTGAAGGGAGTCCTGGTCACTCAGGGCAAGCCTGACTCAGGGACAGGGAGAGGTGCTGGCTTCAGGAAGGTCCAGAGGGGAGGGCAAGGGGCCCCTGGCAGGGTGGCTTGGGCTTGCTCTGCACCCCACCATAGCAGCTCTCAGAAGGAGCAGATGTCAGGGAAAGAAGGGACACTTTACCTCCTTATAGCCATATCGTTCACTCTGTGCCTGGTTCCGGAGTTTGCTGGGGGAGGAAGAATGGAGGACAGGTTATTTTACTGTTGCATGAACAGCTATCAAAGCAGGAGAGCCTGGCTAGCTGCTTGGGCTCCCTCCCCCTCTTCTCATGGGAGGCAGCATGCCTGGCCTCTCAGCATCCTGGGGCCTGGCTCAGACCCATCAGGGCTACTGGAGTTGGCTAAGGACTTGGACTCCTGCTGACTTCCTGCCAGGTCCCACACACGGCTGGGACAGCTCCCGTGGAGCACTCCAAACAGCTTGTTTGTGCTCCCTGTGCTGTCCCAGCAGGTAAACTCCTTCCGGCATCCCAACTAGATAAATGGGCATTGTGCTTACCGAAGGTACAGAGTTAGACAGGTATTGTTAAAAGGGATATTTCCATTAAGGTAGGATGGCAGGATAAGCATGTCTCTGATGACCCTGAGGAATTTTCCATCTGGAGAACACAGCACTTGGGAACCACACACCTCCTTTCCCTGCCAGACAAACCACACAGGCCACTCCTTCCTGGTTTCCTCCTTGTCACCACGCTGGCAGCCTGCTAGGGCCTACCACTCACTACCTAAAACAGCATGTCATCACTGATAGCAACAGATGAATTGCTCACTGGGCACTTGCTCTGTGACACTCGGACACCTACACAACCAAGGGTGCTCTCATTGATCCAAACACTTTAAAAAAGGGAGATACTTTCCTTTGCAGATGAGGAAAATGAAGCCTAGAGAAACGAAGTCATTTGCCGAAACCTTCACACAGCTAGTTTCATTTCAAAGTGTTAGTTTCATAGTTCAGACAGCACTGTCTCGATTTGAATAACAGTCTGGGTCATTAAAGAGCTTGTCCTCTCTACCACCGAACATGACCTGTCCCCAGAACGCCATCCTGGGAATATAATTAGAGCTTGGGACCGACCCACATTTCATTCCACCTGCGTCTCTCTCAGTGGCTTCTGAAGCAAATGGCTGGCACCATAATTATGCTCTGATTCTGTGCCTTTTTATTTCAGTGGAGGAGACTTACTCTGAATTCAGCAGTTCTGACTCTCTTTCTCCCTCCCTCCCTCCTCCTCCTTCTTCTTCTCCCCTTGCTCCTGGCAGCCCTGGGGATTGAATCTAGGCTCTTAACACTGATCTAGATCCCCAGTGTTATTTCTTTTTTGGCTATATGCTGAACCCAGGATCTCAAGTGTGTCAATCCCACTTGATGACTGAGCTGTACCCCCAGATATCCCTGATTATGTCTCACACAGGCCTGGGTTTTGGAAGAAACTATCCAAATCCCATCAAATTAGAGTAAGGGCAGAGTAGGGCCCAAATCCAGCTCACTCACTATCTGCTTTTGTCTGATTCACAAACTAAGAAAGGTTTTTATTCTTTAGTGTTTGAAAACAGAAGAACACAAATGTCATAAAAATGAACCAACACATTAAAATGAATAAAAATTATATTAAAAAAAATGAACCAACATGAAAGAACCCTTCTTAAGACAGAGCGATAGGGCTGGGGTATAGCTCAAGGGTACAGTGCTTCCCCAGCACTCTCAAGGCCTTGGGTTCAATCTGCACCACTAGAGGAAAAAAAAGTCCAACTTGAGTGTTGATTAAATGTGACTGGCACACAGCTGTGCTCACTCAGTGTCTGTCCTGTGTACTCTGGGAAGAGGTGAGTGTTTGGGATAGAGCCCTCATGACCCCCAAGGCCTCAACTATTCACGATCTGACCTCACATAGAAAAAATGGGAGAGAAAACTGCTCATCCTGGACAGTGGCCATCAAGGAGGGCGTGACGATGCCCTGTGGGCACAAGAGAGGCTGCAACCATCCCTGGGTTTGGGGAAGCAGAAGCAGAAGCAGCAGCAGAAGGCACAGCCAGCCGTGCTGAGGTGCAGTGCAGGGCCGATAAGATCTGCCTGCCAGCTCCTCACCCTTTCCTGACAAGAAGTCAAGAGACCACGGCTGTGCCTGGAGCCTCGAAGGCTGTCCAGGTGGACTCCTGCCAGGACTGCGGGGCTGGGCAGCAGCACAGCCACTGTCCCTTTCTTTCCTCTCACTCTATGCTTTCTGCCTTGGTGGGGTTGGGCTGGCAGCCTGGCCGGGGCTCCAACGTCCCACACATAACTGGGCAGAGGACACCTCCTCACCCTGAGAGGCTTGACACAGCAGGTGCATCTTCCTGACCTGTGTGCAAGAGGGATGAGAAGGACTGGGACCCAACTGACACCAAGCTGGTACCTTCTTAAAGACACTGTTGCACCATTAAGAGGCACAGGCAGTGTAAATAAGGAAGTGGTGAAGAGCCGGGGTGTGTGTGTGTGTGTGTGTGTCTGTGTGTGTTGCGGTTGTGGCAATGAAACTCATGGTAGATGAACACTAAGCTGTATCCTTTTGGGGGCGGGGGAGGGACAGGGTCTCACCTTGAACTCTATACACCCCAGGCTAGCCTTAACCGTGCCTCCTGCCTCAGCCTCGAGTCCTGGTGCGCACCAGTATGCCTGCCTGCTACCTCCCATCTGTTTTGAACTCTGTCTCGGGGATGAGGGCACCACACATCTTTTGAGGCTCAACTGCCTCCCCTGCAGTGGGGCTACACTTGCGTGGTGTGTGCTGTGCGTCTGTGTTTGCAGTACCCTGGGGACCCTCATCCTTCTTGCCTGTCCGTCTCCCTTTAATGGTCTTACCCAGGCATCCTCCAGAACACTCAGAACGAAAGCATCAGAGCTGCTCCTTTGTCCTGTGTAAAGAATTCATCTCAGGAAAGATTAGATCATGCTGAAATGGGGCCCAAAAAAAGGTTGCAAGGAAAACAGCAAAAAGCAAAACCCCTAGGTAATCCCAGCTGGGCACAGAGCACCGAGCACTTTGGACAGGTGGCCTTCTCAGTTGTTGGCTGAGCAAAGCTACTAAAAATACTCTGATTTCAATGAGACCATTTCTAGCCACTGCCAGCGGGCTCTCCCTTTCCTCTTTTCCCTCTTAGGACAAACAATACTGCAGGCAGATCCTGAAGATAATCGTTCCTTTCCTGTCTATTTGTACTTCAGCAGTCCCTCCATCCTGTGCAGAGCAGAGGTCAGCTCCGAGGGGAGAAAAAGGGGTGAGGGGCAGCTGGCCTCGGCTGGGAGCTCCCCACGTCAGGAGCAGCGGTCATGGGCCTATTTTGGTTGAGGAGGAAACCAAGAAGCAGAGAGAGGAAGTGGCTTCCGCGCTTGTGTGTCTTTCTATATATAGGCATACATTCCACATACCACTGAGTCCCTGTAGCTGGGACTCTCCAGGCTGAGCTGGCTTTGTACAGGCTGCATGCAGGACAGAGAGGAGGGTGACAAGGGGACAGATTACTAAAGAAGGGATAGGTGGTGCCAGCTTTTAGCATCACAGAGCAACTGCTCTGTTTTGTCCCACCTAAGTAAAGGAAAATTAGTCAGTAATATATCGATCCCCAGCCTGTCCTGGACTCCAATGCCCAGCCATTAGGGAGTGGCCACAGATTCTCAGAGCTCCTCTACTCCTCAAGCTAGAAAGCACACTCACAGAAGGCAAACATATGGAAGGAATCAGAGGCCAGCAGCCTGGCCCCTCTGAGAGTCTGCCTCAACGGATGGCTTTGGGTAACATGTTAACTGTTGGGAGCAGTAATGTTTTCCTTTAGACAGTGGGTCATACTGATACTGGAGGAGTGTCCAGAGAATTAAGTGAGCTAAATCATTTACAAAATGCTGACCACCATATCTGGCTCACAGGAGAGTCCTTGGCAAAGAGCAGCTAAAAACCTAAGGCCATGCCAAGTGGCACAGTTAGAAAACAAACCTTGGCCACCCAGGGCCTGGCCAGAGTCTCTGGACTTATTACTTGATCATTTTTGTTTTTTGTTTGGTGCATACGCATGTGTCTATGTGTGTGTGTGTGTGTGTGTGTGTGTACGCGCGCGTGTGGAAAGAGGCCAAGAAGTGTTTTGCAGTTTCTTCCCCATCCTCATGCTAAGTAAGTTTCTGGTGTTTGGTTTGTGTCTACTTTTAGCCTTCTGGGAAGTGAGTGGGTTGCATGATATGGGAGTTATAGGGAAAGGTCAGAGTGCTCAGATGTGTTTGAAGGAGAAAACTTAGGGTTCAGGGAACAGGAGGAAAGAGAAAGAGCCACACTTTATGTCTACCCTCATCACCCCTTAATAGCTAAATGGAAATTTCATACACAGTTGTTCAAGAGGAAAAGTAAAGCACTATTTTTGCTGCAGAAGTCCCAGTGCCGGAACTCTTCTGCAAAGTTCTGAGAAAGAAGCCCAAGGTAGTGAACTGACTTGGGAACATCACCCAAAAGGACGTCTCCTTCCTCAAGGGAGCGCTTTCAGGCTTAGACAGACAGACATCTGTCCCCCCTCTAGCCGTTTCCTGGCTGAAGCACTCACCTAGCAGGGCATCTCAGGAGGCAGACAGGGTTCTTTTGCTTTAATCCTCTTAAGTGATCTGGCTGGTCCCTAGCCTAGATGCCACAAGAGGCCTCCTGAGGCATCTGGTAATATGTATGGTGGGGGATTGACACAGTTACCACGATGGCTCCAAGGACTGGGTGTTGGCATGTTCTGTTGGCCAGGGCTATTCAACGCTCTCTCACACAGGGAAGTCCCCCACCAGTCAAAATTATCAATACCAACAGCACATTCCAGGTACAAACATTACTACTTGGATTTCCACTCTAAATACCAATCGGGCCCAAACACTTCTGTAGAAAATGGCCACCAGTTCCCACGTTCAACAGGAGGAAGAGAAATAGTTCCCGGAGCTTGACTAACTTTGCAAAGCTTATGTCCTTCTCTGGATCACTAAGCAATTAAGAATAAGTGACTCCCTTCTTTTTCCACTTCATAAATATAAGAGCTAATAGAAGAGGACATAAAAAGAACTAAGATGTGTTATGTACATGTACCAACTTCCTGCAATGAATGTAATCATTATGTTCTGCAAAAATGAAGTAATAATTTTTTTCTTTTTTTAGAAAAAGAGCTTACTAGTCAAAACAGACAAGTATTTCTTGATACTAGCTTGCCAGTATCAGCATCTGTAAAGCTAACGACACAATTTCCCAAGAGGGCAAAGAAAGAAGCCATCGATGCCCATCCACTCCTGCCCAAAGGATATGAGTGAGCACAAGAGAGGGAGAGCTGGGAAGTCACCAGACAGAGTACTCAAGGCAACCCTAGAATAACTGGCCAAGAGATGGCATGGTGACCTTCTGTGCTGTGGGACAACTTGATAGGCTGATATAAATAGAACTACCAAGTCCCAGAGGGCCAGAGAAGGGCTGGCCAAGTCATGTCCTCCCAGCAGTGCTTTAGCATGAAGGGCAGTATCTACTCCTGGCCTCTTCTCTTTTTGAGATACTTCCCCAGGTTGGTTACTGTCCACCAACCTGATAAAATAGCAGCAGAAGATGAGGCTGAGCATGAAGACAAAGATGCCTGTGCCGAAGATGACCATATAGATGTTGAGTGGAAGGTCTTGGAAACTGATGGGTGGCATTGAGCAGGACTTGTTGGTACTAACCAGTCCTAGGCCACAGAAACACCCTGCAAAGAAAGAGGGAAAAAACATATTAGATATTTACCAAAAAAAAGAAAAAAAAGAAAGAAATTTATGACTAGGGCTGATGACGCACTATTTCTGCTGCAATTGCAAGCTCAAAGCTCAACTTCTTACTTAGATGCTTGAGTTTGCTAACTCTTACTGGTTACATTATCTTGGGAAAATTATTTAATCAATCTTCAAAATGGAGCAATATAGGAAGTTGTTATGGTTTGTGTATAGGTATCCCCCTAGAGCCTCATGTAGTCTTGGGGCAGGTTCTGGAGTTTGTGATTGATTACTGTGCGAGTGGATGCTGCACCTGCCCTGGGGCAGGTAGTTTGCATTACAATGTAAGGAGGGAAGAGAAGC
>NDGM010601973.1:0-12451 GCA_002564305.1 Octomys mimax
TATATATATATATATATATATATATATATATATCACTTTTATTTCTTTAATAATTTGTCATTTTTTCCCTATGAGGATAAAAGTGATGCCTTATGTTACTTTGTGTCCCCTTGCTTAGGAAAATGCTCTCTGCCACAGTCAGCATTCAGACAGTGCTGGTAGTTGGTGAAGATGGTGGTGGGAGTGCAATGTGTCCTGAAGACAAAGTGACCATGTTCATATCCTTTATGTCCATTTTCTTGTCTCTCAAGCAACTCTTGATACTCTGAGTGAGATTTACTAGAGCGGAATGGATGAAATCAGCTTTAGAATCTGGCTGATAGAATGCAAATGTACCCATTCCTGGTGCCTCACCTTACTGTGAGGCTTCATTCCTTTTTGTGTTCAATGTGGAAATTTCTTTAAAAGTCTCTCTATCTCTGTCTGTCTCTGTCTGTCTGTCTGTCTGTCTGTCTCTGTCTCTGTCTCTCTCTCCCTCTCTCTCTCCCTCTTGTGCTGTTATTTTCCCTTCAAATTCCATGTCAATGTTATCCTTTCCTCAAGGTCCAGCTCTAAGGTGGCCTCTACCATGAAATCTTGCTCAGTCTCACCAATTAGAAATAGGCTCTTCCAAGTCATTTGTTCACATTCTCCTTTTCTCTTTCCTTTCAGCACACTTCATATGAGGGCTTTGGGGACAAATCCCTGGAGGACTTTTTCATCTATTACCCCACCCCCATTACTCTGTCTTTATTTCACCTTTCTTGAATAAATGGTATCATGATTACTCATCTCCCCATCTCTGTTTTTTATTCTGTTCTTATTTACAAAGATGCTGTGATTTTGACATGAAATTCAAGGCTGGCTCTGAAATGCATTGAGTGATCTTTCAGGAACTCTTGCAAGGAAATGGTTGCATTGATGAACCTGCATTTGCACAACTGGGACAGAGATTAGCAAGAGGCATGAGAAGGTTCTCGAATTAGGTAGCCAAAATTTGTAAGTTGTTTCAAATATAAATGGAAGGAAGATGCTAAGAATTATTGCTGTTAGTCTAAGTACAATAGTTATCTTGCCTCTGCTTAAAGCAGCTTTCTGTTGAAATGGGACTGTGAGTTGGCAGTAGATACTAGAGATGTGCCCATTGTATTCCGGGTTATGTTAACACGGGTTATATCATTTGGTTCTCACTGCAAGGCTGACATTATTCTGTTTGCTGGAGTGAGGATTAGAGAGCTCAAGGTTACACAGCTGTAAGCGGCAAGCCAGGCTTCCGAGTTACACCTTCCCAATTCAACCCTTGGCTCTGTAAATCATAGAGAGCTGCTGGTATGAGATAACAGATAAAGGTTCAGGTTGTATGTAGAGGAGCTCATTAACAACACAGACTTTGAAACTTTTGCTGAAATGACTTTCTAGATTCCTGCTATCTTGGCTATGCTCTTGGCAAAAGGCAAAGTTGTTTTAAAAGGGAAAAATGGATTCCTACAAAATAGCTCATTTCTGGACCTGAGTTTAATTTGATGAGGATGAAATCAGCAATGAACATCTCCTTTACTTCCCACAGGGCTGAGGCTTGGCGCTGCATTTTTAGCCCATTCCTTCCATTCTGGCAATATACTTTATTTTTGAACTTAAAGATTCTAGTTTCTTAAGAAGAGACAATCTACTCTTTACTGTTCATATAATCTTGGGCATTTTAAAGATTGTCCATTTTCTTATGTCTCTTTCTTGCTCAGCCCCTATAGTAAACTGCTCCTGGAGTAGAAACTAACGCATGCAGACAGACAGTAGCCTTCAGGAACACTGCCTCATTGCTGTGCTGCATCTTCAATTCAAAAGCAACGTCCATGGGCCAGCACATAGCTCAGCTTGACAACACCTACCTGGCAAGAGGGAGGTTGTGAGTTTGAGTCACTATACAAAAAAAGAAACATCATCAAGAAAGGACATCTATATTAGCCATTAACTCAGGATATATATTAAATAACAAACTTACAATACTAACGTTCAATTCTTGATAATCTATTTTTTCCACTAAAGCCAAAGGATGTCTTTTGGTGCTTCCCAAGGTTCTCGTGACTTAGCTTTACCCCACTAAAATTTAAACTACTTTTCAATCATTTGAAGTGACATGATGTTAAGACTGGTGCCCTGGCCTAGGTGCTAGAAGACCGAGGCCCGCCTCAGAGCCACCCCACCTGGCTCTGTGTGCTTCTAGCAGGTATACAACCTTGCAGAATCTGCTTCTTCCTGTGTAACGCGACATCTTTAGGGCAGGCAATCGTGTTGCGGATCAGATGAGAAATGTGAAAATTCCCCTCAAACCATAAATTTAATATATACACATAGAATATTATTATTAATACTCTGGCCTGCTCCAGGTTTTCAATATATTCTGAGGCCTTCAGCACAGCACAACCTCTCCCAGTGGACAGGAGACAGGAGCATATTTAATGGGAGGACAGGCAGCAGCAGCGGCAAAGCAGAGGGCATTCTGAACACTGTGCAGCACCTAGGCATGGTGACCTGCGCTTCTTAATCTTGGGTCTGTGTCCTTCTCAGGTTCTCTTTCACAGTATTATCTATCTAGAAAACTAGGTAAATACTTGTCAGAAAGGAGATCATGACTAATCTTTCTAGTTTTATGTACAGAACTGTTTTATTTTTTTCCCCTGGGTTTATATTTTATTTTCACATGATCCAAAAAAAAAAAAAAAAAAAAAAAAGGGAGAGATAGAAATGGGCCCAGAGGCCAGGGAAAAGGATAATGTGGATGGTAACTGTACCCTACGCCCAGGCCTCTAGCTCTGTCTGCAGTGCCCTCTCCTCCTGTGGGCCACATCTAGTCAGCCCTTGCCATCCTGCTCAGAGACTCTCTGCTTCAGGTCTCCTGGTCCCCACTGGCTGGGATCACTATCCTCTCCCTGCCCCAGAGTCCCCATCCACATGTGGAGGACTGTGGGTGTCTCATCTCATTTGTGTGAATTTCTCAAGAGCATAAACAGCTTTCACCTTGGGACCCTGTGTGGGCTTTGCTGAGTGCTTGCACACTGTGGTCATTGGGTGAGAGGCTGCTGATGTGTTGTGGGCCCTTCTACCCCAACACTTAGTGCTCCACATCTATCCCTCGATTCTGCCCTCCCAGGCCCCTCAGAGTGTATAGAACTATTAGCTGCATTTCACAGGTAATGCTATGTAGACCCAAAGAAGTTAAAAACTCACTTAGCTTCAGTGGCAGAGCCAGGATTTGAGCCCGGCAGGTTTGGCTGGAGTTCGTACTCTTCTGCTCTTTGCTGTACAGCTTTGTAGTAAATGTTGAAGGGTAACTTAGAGTCAGAGGCTTGGAGGGGGCATAATGTACTTAGTTCTACATAATGAGTAGAGAATGAGAAGAGGGTGCACAGTATTATCTGAATATAAGAGGGTGGTTGGGACTTGCATTTGCATGAATAAGTGTGGACCGTGTTTTTCGTTACATTCATTAGCTATGGGACACACCCAGGAGATATTTTTCCAGAAATTCATATGTAGGAATATTGCAACTGTAATTATTGTTGAGTTTTGCATAGTGTAAAGTGAGTTGTGTTTCTAGCATGGGTGCTTCTTAGCTGCTTCCTGTCACCTTTGGGCTTCCTAAGTTTTCATGAGCTACCATCTCCTCCGTCCTTTCTTATCATAATATAACACAGTGGCAGGAACAGAAAATAGAAGTTGAGAGCAAGAACTGGAGATTTAGATGGCTGGTGTTTATGTTCTACTGCTCATGGGTTTCTTGAGAAAATGTCTTTGCTTTTCTGTACTGTGAGGTCTTGACAATTTCTGGTTTCTTAGAGTTGCTGTGAGAACGAAGTAAGTTATTTCACTGTGAATAGTCCTTGGTGCAGAGTAAGCATTCTGCAGGTATTCATTACTCTGACTACCCTGTGCCACTCCAGTTGGAACTGGGTTGGGTGGTGGAAGAGTGACATTCATTAATCCCACGTATGACACATAGAGTTGTTACTGATCTGGAAGCTTTCAGATAAGACTTCTATCAGTGTCTCATTGAATAATGCCTGGCAAGAGAGGAAAATACAGACAAGAAGTGACATATTTTAGGAATATGTAGAGAACATGTTCTTAGCACCCCAAAATGCAGATGATATCCACAAACAAGGGGTCAATTAATTGAGCAATTAGAGTTTAAAGTGGACCTTAGGAAAATTCACCATGAACTGATCAAATACAGGACAAAGTAAAGATCTCTTGGGAAAACTGGAAACATACAAAACCTGAGAAAGAAAGGTTCTCAATGAAAGATGTTAGAGACAGAAATGAAAGCAATGAGCAATGGTGATAACAATCACTGGAGTGCTTTGTAGTTCATCAAGAGATTTCTTATATATTTCTTCTCATAGACATTATTTGATCTCTCTAGGAGTCCATTCTATTATTCCATTTTACAGTTGAGGAAATCAAGGCACAAGCTGTTCTAAGGATTGTCCAGAATTATCCAGTTAAGACAGAGCTAGAGGTGCTGGCACATGTCTCTAATCCCAGCACTCAGGGAGGCTGAGGCAGGAGGGTCACAAGTATGAGCCCAAAACATGCAACTTGATCAGTGAAATGCTGCTTCAAAATAAAAATAAAAAAAGCTGTGGACGTAAGTTAGTGTGATGGTCTTGGGTTCAATGCTCAATATCACAAGGGGGGAAAAAGAAAGAAAGAAGAGGAGGAGAAGCTAGACAGCTTCTCCAAACCCCAGGTGTCCTGCTCTTTTTGCTCATTCTCTGCCTTGAGCTGGTTTAGGAGAGCAGCTTTGTACCTTTGGGGAAAGACTCAGGAAGGGCATCTGCTCTGGCTAAGAGAGTGCTTACCTTCTGCAGGAAGGCCTGTCAATGGGAAGGTGGGTGCATTTCGAAATAGCAACTGATGTGAAACCTGAAAAGGCAAACTTGACCTATTGTGCAAAAGATTTAAGCATTTAGGGGCAAGAGGTTTATTATTATTATGATGTTACTTTCTTATATTTTTCTTTACTTTCCCAAACCTCCACAATAAATTATATTTTCATATTCATAAAAGGAGATTAGGAACTAAATAAAGGTAAAGGGGCAAAAGCCATTGCCATAATGGCAAGAGGTATATGATCTTCAATTTATGTAACAGGAAACTGGTTACTAACGTAGTCACATATGTGTATACATGGATGTGTACTACCTGTATATCTTCTGCATTTGAGTATGAGTTTAAAAATGCAAAAGCAATTTAAAATTAGAAAGGATTTTTAAAACCATAATTATGGAGAACATAATAAAAACAACCTCAGGTCTTGATGACAGATTCTAAAATGTCTTTAACAGAGAAGTGTTCACTGCAGGGCTAAAGGCTGCTATTTGAAAAAACCATGCAGGACCGGAAAGATATCTGAGGGCCAGCTTATAACCTTTTCAAACAAAGAGATCATGACTGGCAGTTACAAAGTCATAAGCATAAGTGGTAGGTTGGAAAGTATTGAATCAAGCAGTCAGTTACCAACACCATGAAGAGACCAAGGCGTAGGGACCATCACAATGACTTTTAAAAGATGAAACCCTATCAGGTGTATGCTTCTGTGGGAAGCACAGGCTCAGTGGGCAGTAGAAGATGGATCGGTGTAATTAAGCAAAAAGGAAGGAGAGTTTTAGACCTGACTTCCCCACTGTACCTTGTTCTACATGGGGACAAAGAGGTGAGTTAAGTAGACAGTGCTCAAAACAGCATGACTCATTGGCAGCGAGATGTAGCACTGTTCTCACCTGGGGAAGGTTGGGCCCAGTTCTCGTCGAGGGTGGGCACAATGAAGTACCCTTCTCCCTTTGGAACTGAAGAAGGCTGGGAAGGACCAGCATGGGCTGTCGAGTAAGCTCTGCAGCTGTGGCACTGAGCCCCAGCCTGCTTTCTAGCTTCTGCAGGCTGTTCTGTCACCCTGAGCCCCACACCACTTTGTCTCTGCCACCCCTCTCACTTCTGCCCTTGCCTTTCATCCACACTTAATCCTCAGTGTCTGCTCTGGATCTTTTTTCTCAGGATGAGCTACATTTGTACAGGCTTCCCAAATTCCACATTAAGTATTAAGGGGCTCTGGAACCACAAGGCCCATCTGTGGACATTGGATGAAGAGACTGGTTCTGGCCTTTGGTGATGGGCACACCAAAAGGTGGGGGCTTTAGAGGGACAATTTTCCTTGAGTCCCCAGTGCCTTTGTTCTTCCAGGATTGTCCCATCTCTTGGACTCATTTATAAGATGCCTGTGAAGGTTGGCAGCCAAGCGCAGGGCCTCTGCAGTGGGTTTACGTTCGAGCCTGTCCTCCAGGAGCCCACACACTAGGAGCTGCACGTGTGCAGAAATGTCTGAAGAAGGAGGCAGAATAGAGGTGCATAAACTAGGTGATGCAGGAGTATTTCCATGTGAGCCCCCACATGGTCACGTGGGTGGGTGGGGCACAAGGGCTTCAGAAGGAATAAATGGAATTCTCATAATATGGGAGTAGAGCATTATCAGCTTTATTTATTCTCTTTACTATTCAGCCACCTCCCAGAACACCCTAGTAGATTTTCTGATTCTTGCCCAAAAGCCCATAAGTAAATTCTAGTCATTGCACAAGGTCCATTCTTCTTCGGGACCCTAGAGTAAGGAACTTCTAAGATTTCTGACAGGACCTTCCTTAAAATGCTGAAATTCATCAGAGAGGAGCTTTCTGGATTCCCTGCCGCTCAAGTAGGGGGAGACACCTCTCTGTCCTGATGGGGATAGGCAGTGCCTTTCGAGGGTGGCTCAGTCCCAGCAGCCCCAGGACTTCTAGCTGGCACCTCTGTGGCTTTCACATCAGGGCCAACCTAGATTTTGAATAGTTCAGTCAGGAGGTAAAGACAGAAGCCCCGTTACCACTCTCCAGCTTTTGAGAATCAGAAGCAGCCCTTTGACGTCAAAGGTACGGAGGTTGGAATCCTGGATTTGTACTTGCCCCTGAATGACGTTGGGTAAGGCACTTTAATATTTGGCCTTCAGCTGTGTCTCTTCTGTCAAATGCAGGTTAGGCAAAGGTCAGATGAGGTCAAGTATGTAAAGCTCTGGGAACTTAGCTCTGTCACCTGTCCTGTGTACCTTCCGTGAGTAATGCTGGTGATTTCTCAGCCAGAAAAGGGGAAGCAGCCGTGGTCCGCGATGTCCTTTGCCATCTTCATCTCATTTTCTTTCTGCCCCCGTCTGTTCTTTAGACTCTGCTATGGCTCTCACTCACAGAGGGGAAATACAGAGGGAGGGTGTGCTGCCTTCTGCTTATGAGGGGGCAGGACAGAGTGAGTGAAACCTCGGGGGAGGGGGTAACTTCAGAAAACTGGGGTGTCCTGGAGTAATTCCAGAAATTAGGAGTGTCTAGTGGGGTGGTGCAGAGATGTGGGGGCTGGGAGGTTTTGAGTTATTAGAGAAGATGGCAGGGGCAGAGAGAGAGAGGGAGATGGGGGAGAGAGAAAGACAGAGAAAGACAGAGACAGAGTTAGAGACAGAGACAGAGAGCGAAGAGAGAGACAGGCAGAAAGAGAGAGAGAGATAGAGAGCAGAGAGAGAGAGAGAGAGAGAGAGAGAGAGGAGTTTACCAAAGCAAAGGGATGAACATGCCCTATGCAAGATAATAGCTTCCGTCAAGTTCTTTGTCTCTTCTTCCACTTTGTGTGTTAAAAACCAGGGAGAGGGAGAAGAAGGAAGAACAAGGGTGAGGATGAAGAAGAGGGAAGAGGGGCAGGAAGAGGGTTGAAGGGGCTGTGAGGCAATGTCCTCACAGGAGCCCAGTGGGAACAGAGTGCCTGGCCAACTGTCTTCCCCAGGGAGGGACAGCGCCCCGCCCCCTCCCTCCCTCCCAGTGTGGCTGATGACGGAGTCGGAGGCAGTTTTGGCACACTTCTAGGGGACAGTCAGAAAGTGACAGCTGCTCTGCCACCCTGGGAAGTTCAGTCTGGACTCCAGGGAGTTTCTTCAACCTCTCTGTGGAGGTCAGCCAGCCTGCTTGCCTGCCAGGCCCTCCCGGGCCCACTTGGGTGTCAGAGCCACCGTGACAGTCCAGCCCGCTGCTGTGCAGATATTTGCTCTGTGCATATCTCTTTGTCTTACTCCTGCCTGTAAATGGTGGCAAACAGACATTTTAGGAAGGAATGAAACATTATAAATTTACAGGATGTCAAGCACTGTAATGGCAACTGTAGATCGACTTTTAATTTTTTCCTGGCTTTATCTTATTTGTACCATGGTGCCTACTAGACAATTCAGAGTTAACTTGTACAAAATTGAATGCAGTTTGCTAAAATCTGAATTTAATAACTGCAGGTTGGTGAAAATAGTGCTCTTAATGAAACTCTCTGTCTCTACAGCAGTATAGGAGGAAGGACAGACAGTGTGTGTTCAAGGCATTGGGTCCTGATCTCCCTTTGGTGTCTGAAATTAAAGACAGGGATGAAGTATGTGTGAGGGCAAGAAAAGCCTTCCTCTGCTCCTGCCGGGGTCCTTCGTGCACTGGGCTCAAGCCCAGATGCAGCTGGAGGGCGAAGCTGCTGCCAAGCAAAGCCGTGCTCCCTGCCACTCGCGGTGTGAAGGAGCCAGCTCTGTGCACATGTGTGAGTGTGTGTGTGTGTGTGCATGAGAGACAGACACACAGAGACAGAGAGAGACACAGGGAGGGAGAGAGAGAGAGAGAGCGAGAGAGAGAGAGAGAGAGAGGAAGGAGGAAAAGGAGAAGGAGAAGGAGGAGATGGGAAGAGAAGAGAATATAGCTGGGGAACCATTTCTTCCTAGGATGTGAGAAGCTTCCCGGAATGTTCCTCAGGGCACGATTCAGATTTCCTACTTGGGCACCAGTGTGTTTGCAGTGCTGCCCAGGTAGCTCCTCCACACTGCCAGGTTGAGACGTGCGCTCGCAGGCCCTCTCTGCTGGCTCTCCACACCTGCCCTCAGACTTGCGTGTGCACATGCCACCCATCATCACGGTCAATGCTGCCTGCAGCACCATCTACTCTGTAGGAGAAGATGGCCCCGCACTTCCTGAAACCCCTGGACAGTCTTGTCTACTCTCTCAACTGGACTCGTGTTTCTATTCAATGTGGTGGATTGATTAAATAAATGCTCTTAACCCTGTAATTTTATGCACACAGCTCGTCATGCTGTGGAAATAGCTGTTCTTAGATTTTTCATTGTAAGTGGATTGCCCAGATTGCCCACAGGGAAAGAACTTTGTCTAATTTTAATAGAACAAGTGCTTATTTAGTTATTTAGTTAAAATGGTTGACAGTGTTGTTCTTTATCCCATTTTCTTATGTACATTTCACAGTACACACTAAAGACGCTTTGGAGAAGTAGGGTTCATGGCACTTTGCAAGTTTCCATTGCAATCAAAAAACACCTTCATTTTCATCTCCCACCAAAAAACACCTTCATTTTCATCTCCCCTATAGCTCCTCCATGTCTTTGGTGATCCTTCCCTAAAGTACAGCGCCTCGCTCACCCCTCACCCAAAACCTGGATTCTCACTCCTGGCACATCATACTTTGCTGCCTCCCCTCTACCACTGACCTTTGACTTGTCTTCAGGAAATCTGTCTGGGAAAGCCCCTCGTTTCTTTCCTCTTCTCCCTCCCCCACAATTTTATGTTTTCTTGGTTGCTAATTCAGTTGGTTCCCATTATTTACCCACCTATTTGCAGTCCTATCTGCTTTGTCACTATTCCTACTAAAGACAGATAAAGAAAGTTCTCGAAGTGTGTTCACCCAGCCTGCTTTAGATTCTTTCCTTTTGGAAGCTAGTGCTTCTGCTGGCCTTTGATGTGAGTGTAATATATCCTTGCCTAGTTCTTAGGACATTGCTTCCCTGAGTAGTGTCTCTGACATATGCCTTCTCATAACTGATGGTCTTGGTGTACCTGGCTGAGAAAATTCAACACTTTGTGATGTAAGCGTCCATACTTATTCTCTTCCATTGGCTGAAGTTTCCCTGTTGTTCCATACCCAGCTCTTCTCTGCACTGGGGATTTTGTTGCCACATTACTTTTTCTGACATTATGAAATCCAGTCTTTCACTGATTCTTCAAGGTTGATTTCAATATGATCATCCTAAAATCTTAATGGGAAACAAAATTCATTCTCTTCCCCAGCCCAGCACCTCTTTCTGAGGTCCTTGTTTCACTGTCCTGGAGCCTCAGGCTGATGCTTCTGAGAGCTCACATCTCCTCCTAGTATTCTTTCCCTGGTTGCTCAAGGATTCTGTGGAGCCTGTCTTCACAGTGCTTTTGGACAACTCCGATTAGCTGCGGGAAGACAGTAGCAACTTCTGGTACAATGCATGGGCTATAGCCAAACAGCCTGGTGTTGTTGCCCGTTCTTACTCAGGGGAACTTTGATAAATTATGTAACCTTTGAGTCTTAGTTTCTTTATTTAGGAATAATGAGGAATAACAATAGTGCAGCTCTTTCAAAATTTTGTTTTCAGAATTAAATGAATAGTTGTAAGCTGTTTAGAACAGTACCTGGCATGTTGTAAATATTCAGCAAATGTCAGTTGTTATGATTACCTCTATCTTGGCTCTCAGTTGGGACATTTTATAGGGACAGGGCATTTGGCAATGTCTGAAGATAGTTTTGATGGTCATGATAGGAATGAAGGAGGCTCATGTCATTTAATAGGTGGTGGTCAGGGACACTGCTGTACATGTTACCGTGCACAGGACAACCTCCTCCCAGAGAATCAGCTGGCCATCAGTGCACACATACCAAAGCTGAGGAACACCATCATCCTCTGGGCTCCAAACAGCAACCATTTTCCTGAGTCTTAAGCCAGTCCCCATGTCTGCCTTTCCTCATTCCCTTATTCCTTTGAAGGATCATTTTCTCATATGGTTTCAGTTGCAAACAGATTTTGATGGCTCTGCAATCTACATTTCTGGCATTCTGATTGTGTTTCTCGGGGCTTATAGAAAAATCTCTCCTGGCCCCTTTCCCCAATACTGGAAAATGTTGAAGGCACAAAAATACTGAGCATTCCTTGTTTAAATGACCACCCTTCCTCAATGTTTCTATTGTCGCCTGGCTCCCATTTTCACTGTCTCTGTCTCTCAAAGCCCCCACTTCCTGTCTACTGCAATTTCTGCCAGTTCTTCCTCTGTATGTTTTGCCCTGATCCTCATTTCCATTTCTATGACTCCCGCTTAATGCAGGCCTCTAGCTGGCCTCCCATCCTCCACACAGCTGCTGGAATTGTCTTCATTAAACACTGTTTTCCTCTGCTCAAGAATCCATAGTGGCTCTCCATTACTGCTTATTAGCAGAAGGAAATCCCCCACGAGGCCCTTTATTGCCTGACCTTCCTCCTACCTCTCCTATGCCTCACCCCAGCAGCCGTCTGCCGCCTGCTTGCCTCTGTGCTACTCTCCATCAAGGCTGGGCATCACCTCCCTGGACTGCTCTTCTCCCCATTTCTAGGCCTTCCAGCGTTATCATTTCCTTTCTTGGAAAGCTTCCTCTCCTTGCTTGCCCAACCATGTCTATCATTTCTTTCAAATTCTTGCTCAGTTTTGAACTTCCTTAGACAACCTTTTTGAATAAGCCACCAGATTCTCCTTGTCCTGTTATGCAATCTCATTTTGGACTCAAGTATTTATTAAGTTCAGCCTACCATAATTTATACTTGCTGATGTATTTGACGAATCTTTAAGTATTTTTCAAGCTTCTACAAATATGTATGATTTATTCCTTCTCTTCCTCTTCTTTGCTAGCACTTCTCTTCTTTTTTAAATTAATTCCCATGGCCCCCATAAAGTGCTCCAAATATAACAGAGCTTCAGAAAACAATGCCTTTATAATTGTCCCCCCCCAACTCAAAGCCAAGTGGGAACATATTTGCTCTCCAAGGGCATATTTTATGGGTGACTTTAAAAGAAATCTTGTGGTTGTCTTGGTAGTGGATTATGGTGGCAATGCTAGTGGAGGAGAAACAAAAAGAGGAGGAGGAAGAGAAGGAGGAGAAGCAGGAAGAGAAAGAAAAAAAGGACAATATTTAGGTTTGCCAAATCCAGACAACAAAAAGACCACTCAAAATTTTGCAATAGGGGAAGAGACATGATATAAGTAAGGTACACCAGTGCCATGTCCTGGGCACCTGTGAGTAGGACCTTCATAGGGATAAAGGAAGAGTGGGGAGCCCTCAGATATGATTCATTCTGAGTGTTTTGACCTAGGCGGGTGACACCTAGCTTTGCTTTACCATTGTGCTACAGATAGCAATTTTAAGTATATTTTAAATATAGTATTTGTTTTATGAGGTAGGTGGCATGATTCTGAAGAGAAAGCCTCTTCCCACTTGGTGTTGCCTGTCCACTTGCATGTACTTTTGAAAAAAAAATTTTTATTTATTTTTTATTTATTTATTTATTTATTTATTTTGACATCAGTTATTTTAAAGAAAAAATAT
>NDGM010601981.1:0-12353 GCA_002564305.1 Octomys mimax
GTACTTCGCCAAGCTTGTTCCAAGTAGGTGCTTTAGACCACTGAGCCATCTCCCCAGCCCCTGTCACTGTAATTTTTAAAGCTGCAGAACAAAAACTATGTATACAAATAAGGCCCTGTACCTATAACCATATAAAATGTGGAGTGAACTTGAGAAGCTAGTCTTATACCTTTTTTTTTTTTTTTTTTCAGAACCTGGGATTGAACTGAGACCCTTGCGCTTGCCAGGCAAGCACTTATTCTACTGAGCTATCTCCCTGGCCCTATGGTATAGTTTTGATCTGCATAGTTTTTATTTCCTTTTATTACCTTATTGCACTGGATAGACATTTTAGTACCATATTGACTAAGGTAATTGAGAAAGGACATTTTGACATGTTCATAACCTTAGAACAAAATTTCTTCTTTCACAATTAAGGATAAGGCTAGCTGCAAGTTTTTTGTTTTTTTGTTTTTTTAACTATTTAGTATAGGGCCTACAGGGTCTCACAATGCACAAACCTAGTCCCTGCACCTACCTAAGCAGGCGCTTTAATCCACTGAGCTATCTGGCCAGCCCCTAGGTTTTTGTTTTTGTTTTTGTCTTAGATATTTGCTTTGTATGCACCCCAGGTTTATTATATAGCTTATAAATAACTGAAAGCCAAATATCCACAGCACTGACTCTACAGAAGGTAGCAAGCCGTTTTCTACACAAAGATCGAAATGCATCAGTGGTGTTCCATGCAGCATGCATGTTTCTAGCTAATGGACAGAATACTCTTATGTTCATTTGCTGAGCACCCAAGAATTAGTAATGCCTGCAAGGGAAGAGCGGACAAGTGAGACCAGGAGAAGAGCCATCAGAGGAGCCCTGACTGCTCTGTGTCCAGTTAGTACTGACTTTCAGGAACCGAGAGTGCCACTCCTTTGTGTTGCCTGAGGATGGAGAAAAAGCACTGAGAAGCCAGACACCAGGAAGAAACTCACAACCAAGAACAAGACACAAAGCTGTGCCACACCAGCAGGGTCAACCCTACCTCCAGAGGGAAGAGCATTTTCAAAAACGGTAACAAAATAAAGGACACACAGAAAATGTATCAGTTAATTAGGTTCTTAGTAAGAAATTTGGAACACTAATTTATGAGGCTGAATTTCATTTTTCAGAGCAAAAATGGATCACAGGTAGGCCTGGAGCTGAGAAACGGCTTTGATTTTTGCTAACATCTGAGTCCGCTGCTGTCTGATCCACCTTGCGCTGCTCTGAAATCTGGTATCTCTGTTTCTTGATGTTGATATTTCACCCTCCTGGTGTCTGGGTGTCTGCAGTTTCTTCTTCTTCTTGAAGTAAACATCAGTGAGGTGTTTGGGGATTTTCACTTTGCTGATATTAATTTTTGTAGAGGTGGCACTGACAAACTTCTGGTGTGTTCTTCGTAGAGGAACATGATCAAGGCTCAGAGGCCCAGACACAAGTAGCAAGCCACTGGCCAAGTGCTTCAGAAAGACCACTCTCTTGCCTCTGTGGTGCCCGGTGAGGATGATCAAGATGGTGATGGGAGTGATGCTAGCTCAACGTTTCCGCACATGCTGACTGAGGGGTTTCTTGCTGTGGCTCAAGAGCTTTCAGGGCACATCTTCAGTAGGGCAGTAACTAGGCATTTCTGGAAGTTTAACCACCCGGGTACCTCCATTCTTGTCCCCCACATACTGGTTTTGTGACCATAGCAAGAATTTTCTCCTCTTTTTCTTCTCAATCTTTGACTCAGCAGCTGTGTACTTTTTCTTGTACAAAGACTTTCTGGGATACATAGCAGATCAAGAGCATCTTCCAATTCCTCTAACCAAGAAAGGATTTCGGCTGCAGTGGGGCTGCCCCTTCTTGAGCTTTTTTGCCTTCACCCTACCCTTTTTGCCAGTACCACTGGCAGCAGCCTTCTTGGCTTCGGGTTCCTTCTCTTTAGTGTCTGGCTTCTCAGTTTTTTCACCTGTCATCTTGAAAGATGGGAAAGAGAACTAAGTTTAGGTTTTTGGTTTTTATAATGTTCTTTATCAAATTAAAGAAGTTTCTTCTACTTTTTTTTGTATTACTGGAGGTTCTAGAATAAAAGAAGAAAGTCCTTTTTGGCACATGGTTCTGAAGGTGCAAGGTCCAGAGGCCGAATCCAGTGATGACCTTCTGTTGGCAGAGCGCTGAGGTGGAGCAGCGCATCACATGCAAGAGGCAGGGAGTGTTTGCTTGCTTGCGATGCCTCTTTCTCTCTCATTTTAAAATACAGTTACCTGTGACTCAGTCATGGAAGCTACATTCTGATGACCTTGTCTAGTTCCATCACCTCCCAAAGGTGCCACCTTTAAACAACATTAGAAAGATTACATTTCTACTCTCCTAGAACCCAAAACAGACAATTTAAAGGAGAGGGCTATGGTTCTAGAGGTTTCATTCCAGAGTTAGTTGACCCCAAGGCAGAAACATCATGGCAGAAGGTTTCATTGGCAGGAAGCAGCCAACTCAGTGGCAGACAGGAAGAAGAGAGACGGAGAGAGAGGAGGAACTAGGGACCAGAAAACGCTCCCGCGGTCACACCCCACAACCCATTCAGACACACCCAGAAGTGTACTAAGACATGTTTCTGACACCATCCAAGCTTTAAATAGGAATAATCTTCTTATAATACCTTAACACAGGTATTAAACTGTAACACATACATCTTTGGGGCAAAAACTCAAACTATAGCCAAACTATAGCCTAACCACAGTTTCCTTTATCCTTATTTTTCTAGGAATTTCTATCATTTATGATAGTAAAATTGTATTAGGGGCTTTCTTTGTTCTTTGCATTTAATGGCATGATTTTTCTTGCATAAGCCCTAATCATGTAGTGATTTGGATTGATTTCTAAACCAGTCTTGTTTGTAACATATCCCATTTTACAGAACATAACCATTGTTTTATAGTTTTAAAATATAATTTGATAATGTTTTAGTCAGGTTTTTGCACGTATTTTCAGGAGACATATTTCTTTCTTGTTTTCTTTTTTATGCTGACATCTTAGCTTACACCTTAGGGTAGTGCTGGATTCAGAGAATAAGTATTCTTTTTGCTATTTTCTGGCAGAGGATTAGTATCAGTATAACCTTCTCAAATGTTTGGGAGAGACTAACAATAAAATCATCTAAACAAAGCACTTCTAGTTATGGAAAATAATTACTTAATTTACTTAAGACATATCAAACTGCCTTACTGGAGTCAGACTGCCCTAAATAGACTAAGCAATTGACAAATAGGAATAGCTTATGAATTTACAGCTTGGAGGCTGAGAGGCCCAAGATCAAGGTGTGAACGTGTTTAGTGTCTAATTACTGCCTGTTTCTTATAGTCAGCAGCTTCACCCTGGGTCCTCACATTGTGCAAAAGGACAAGGTAGTCCTTTTCAACTTCTTCAATAAGAGCACTTATCCCATTCATGAGAGTGGAGTCCCTCATGACTTACGTACCCCTTGAAATGTTTGGTCTTTTATGACTATCAAAAGGTATTAGGCTTTGATACATGGATTTGGGGGAAATACTACATTTGGACCATATCAAGGCTTATGCTCATTACTTATTATTTCTTGGGTGAGTTTTGTAACTTGTGATTCTAAAGGACTGATACATTACTTCAGTGCAAATTAGTAGGCATATACTTGTGTTCCAGTACATCAGCTCAGGTATCATTCTTCCTTATTCTCTGTTGGACTGTAGAGATAATTTGGTTTTCATTCCTTCTGTCTTTTTTATGCATATTATAGGGGCTAGTTGTTTATCATTTTCTATTGATCACTTCAACTAATCAACTCTTTTCTGACATTTTCTCTATTCTGTGTTCAATTTCATTATTTCTGCTCTGTGTGATTTCTTTTTTATGTTTATTTTTCTAGGTTCTTAAGCATTGATTGGTGATTTTAGACTTTTTATTTTTCTAGTATATGTATTTGGTGCTATTAATTTCCTTCTTAGCACTACATTAGTTGTGTCTTATAAATTTGATATGTTATATTTTCATTTTATTCAGTTCAATAATACTTGAAAATTTTCCATTGAGATTTCCTTTTTTGATCCACAGATTACTTAAAAGTGATTTTCAATGTTCAATATTTAGAGATCTTCCTGTTACATTTCTGTTATTGATTTATAGTTGGATTTCATTGATGTCAGAGGACAAACTGTGTGATCTTAATTCTTTCAAAATTGATAACTTTGTTTTATGGTTCAGGTTTTAGTTTCTCTTGGTAACTGTTTTATACAAGAGTGAACAAAGTATTTTTGTGCTATATTGTGGTGGAGCATTCTATAAAATTCCATTAGATGATGTTGATTTTTCATTTTGTTTCTTATATGTTCTTCCTGACTTTTGTCTAATTCTTATCCAGTTTTGATATAAGGCATTGAAATTCCTAACTGTGATTATATAGGCTCATCAGCATTTTCTTACTTGGGTTCAGACATTTTACAGTTATGATTTCTGATTTAGAAATACAATGAGTAAAGGTACATATAATGTTCCTACCTTTCTGTTAATTTTCTTTGCTGTGTGATAAACTTGAATCTAATATCAAAAAACTATTTCTGCTTTTAAATGTGTATATAATATACCATTTATCCTCTTTTATCGTTCATATGCCCATATGTACTAAAGTTTACATAAGTTTCTTAAAGACAGATTTACTGAGTGCATGAATCTAAATCTATTTGGCAAATCTATGTTTTTAATTGGCACATTTTGTCTGCTTATATTTAATATAATTAGTTTTTTAAATTTTATTTTTGTTGACACAGGGTCTTGCTATGCATTTTGGACTTGTAGTGACCCTCCTGCCTCAGCCTCCCCAGAGCTGGGATTACAGGCATGTGCCACAACACTCTGCTTCCGGGTGACACAGGCTGGCACAGTGCTCCCTTGATATGCTAGGGTTTAAATTTATTATTAGTTTCCTATTTGTTTTATCTGTTTCCCCTTCCATTTTCTTTATATGTCCTTCTGTGGATCACTGAAATATTTTCTATAATCATTTCGATGAATGTACAAATGATCTTGGGTATATATTTTAGTGCTCTTTGTGGTACTTTTTAATGGTTGCTCTAAGCAATCTATTAATATACACATCATTCAAAATTAAAAGAAAAAAATGGATACATAAATTCAGGTAGACCCCACTCAATTTAAGGCCCTATGCAATAGAAATCTGGTTGGAAGTTTGACCCAGAAAGATTGGGCTGTCATAGAAGGCCTCTTGTACTGACTAATGTCCATATTGCAAAAACCTTTATTTCGTGAATTCTGAATAGTTTTTCCTCATGTATTAACATGTATGACCTCAAATTAATACTCTGATCTCAGATTGACACTCTGTTATAGTTTTACACATAGTTTTCACATTTTAACATGCATAACCTTCAGTCCATATCCTGTCCTTCAATTGGTGGCATTTTCTTTCTTTTAGTGATATATAAAATAATGTTTTACAATTGTCAATGTTTTAAATTTAATAAATTATAATTGATCTGGAGCAACAATAAGTAAATCCTGGAACAATTAAAATGTTAACATTGTATGTACAGCTCTCTAAATATAGTGTGTACCACAATTAATATATACTATATAATATATATTATATACTATATATACAGTTTATATACAACAATTAAACATATATGCAGTATATATACAGCTGAGCAGCTCTTTTTGTTTTAAAGAGCTTTACCTTAAACATTGACTTCCATGTTACACTTTTTTATTTTTGACTAGTGAGAAATTTTTCACTTATGCTTTTTTTTATAACAAAATATGCTACCAATATCTTTACAAACCTTTCGTCTGTCAAAATGTCTTTAACAATTCTGGATATTTCCAAAATATTTGTTATGATGATTGTACATATTTTATACATTAGTGCATTAGTAACGGCTACTTGTATATTGGAATTGTAGAATCAAGGTTGTAATTGTATTAATGCTGATCAGAATCATACTAATCTGAGAAGTATTAAACAGCAAGTCCAAAACTAAATCGAAAAAGCATGATTCAAGGAAAAGAAAGCTAAAACAAAACCAACGTTTATTTTCCAGCTTATCTAACTTTTCAAGGGCACTTACGAGTTAGAAGATTGTAAGTACATACAGATTTCATGATTAGAAGGTTCATTAGTAAGAAGGTACAGAATACTAATCACAAGACTTTCATTTGCATTGACAAGGTCTGACCTAGCTAGCATTCATCAGTGACAGTGGAATTGCTCCCTAGTGGGATCAAGCAGGGCCAAGGCAGAGAAATCATGTTCTTCATGGAGGAATTCATCAAAAGCAAGCAGAACTGTATCACACGCCATTGCTTTCTGGAGTTCCCTGGAGAGTAGCTAGCATCTTATCTGAGTCAGTTTGTTTGCTCTGTAAAATGTAAAATGCTCAGGGGAACTTTGCATGTTAAAGAAAGTTTAAACTTTGGAACCCTGAAACAACAACCATCACAGGAATCTGTTCCATAAATGATGTAATTGACTATAAGTAGATTCTTTGGGCAATATTAAATTCATATGCTTAGGAATATATTTGGATATTAACTGGTTAGGAATTATAAATATTATAAGCTCTCGTAAATATTTCTACTTTTCAATGTTGTGTCCCACAATAGAGAACCATGTTAATGTCAGTCAGAACCACACATTTTTAAGTCCGGAGGAGCATTTTCATAGTTCCATTATGAATGCATATTTAGTGGCTATTTTCCCAATTCACATAATTTTCAATGAAATAAACGGTTTTTGTGTAAAAGCATGTTATAAAGACTGGCTAAGAACCTGTTATGCTTTATGTTGAGCAGGGCAAAGCTGAGCACTGCCAATGTTCCCATTAGCAAAGTACCTGTCACTGATTTCTTATAAAATTAGCAAACTAAATGCAATAATTATAAATTATACCAAAAAAATGAGTGAAGCACCCAGGCTCTGGAGTTAGCCAAATTTGATTTCAAATCATTTTAATTGCTTAACCAGGGTCTCAGTTTATTTCTCTGTAAAACAATAAAATACAAAAATATAAGAATGCATATCCATGGGTTTGGCATAAATGTTAGGTAAATAATTAGCATAATAGCCAAACTCAAGATTGTGCAGTAAATACTTCCAATATAAAAAAATACCAAATGAGAAGAGGCCAATAAAACAGTAACAGCCTAACAGATTTGAAAAATTGGCTGGGGCCTTGAGTTGCTTATTGTAATCATAAAATGATTGTTTACATTTCAAAGTTTTGACTTGTTTTGGTGTTTTGAGTCAGGGTCTTGCTATGTAGTGCAGGCTGGCCTTGTATCCACTGAGTAGCCTAAGCTGGCCTCAAATTCAAGGCATTCTTGAGTGCTGCAGTTATGGATGTGTGCCACCACAACCTACCAAGTTTTTGAAACTGAGTTTAGATCATGTGAGTGGGATTAGGATTATACGAACGATGTAAGAATTATGACAGCATTATCTACATGCCTGCCAGTCTGAGACTTGCAGAAGTAGATGAAATTCTATTTTATTTATCTATTTTTCTTTTGTTTCATTGGGACAGGATTTCACTATGTAGTTTAGGGTAGCCTTGAGCTCACTATGTAAGCTGGCCTAGAACTTGCTTTAATCTCCTGTGTCAGTGTCCTGAGTGCTGGGATCAAAGGCATGGGGCACCATGCCCTGGTCAGTGCATGAATTTTAATATCAGCCCTCATTATTGACTAAAATGCTTTCATAGGTATTAAACACTAATATAAGATTCAGACAATAAAAAATTTAAACAATAATTAGTGGTCACAGAAGAAACAGATTTCTCAGAATATTTTTCATTATGTACTATTGCTATAAAGTTAAAAATTAAGATTAAAAAAGGCATATGATGAAGAATTTCTGATTTTCCCCTCTATTCCAGCTATCTACTTTTTCTTGTCATAAAGTATTTCTTTTAATTCATCTAGCATTTTATGCATAGGTAAATAGAAATATTTAATTATGATCCCTTTTTTTGTAAAACAAATATTATGCACATACTGTAACACAGTTTTTCACCTTTTTTTTTTTTTCCCAGTACCCTTTGGAGACAGCTATGGTCTGGATGTAGTATGAGTTCACCTTCTGGAAGTTCATGTGCTGGAGGCTTAGTCTCCACAATGACAGTGTGAGAGTTGGGAGAACCTTTAAGTCAAGCACACTGGGGAGTGGTCAGGGTGCTGCCCTTGAAAGGAGTACCATCTTTTTGTAGTGTTTTTGTGAGAGTAAACTTTCAGAAGTGCCTCTGGCCCCTCCATAGCTGTCTAGCTTCCTATTTCGAAATGTGATCTTCTCTCCCAACACTTGCAACTGCCATGATGTGGGTGGACCCTTACCAGAGGCCAAGCCAATGCTGCCACCTGATCGTGGATCTTCAGCCTCCAAACCTGTGACATATATTTTTAATAGTGAGACTGACTTCATTTTGTTGTATCAATGAAAAGGGGGCTAATCCAGAGACTGTCCACGGCCAAGTTCATAATGAACTTTCTAAAATAGCTGTTTAGTGACCCATCACATATTTAGATGATATATTTTAAAGTGTGCATTCAGTGGGTCCTTCTAAACTTGTATGGCAAAAGTGAAGTCATAAATAATCTTGTACATACAGTGTGGAATGTTCAAATTAAGAAAGGTTGATAGAAACCAATTCATTTTATAAACGGTATGTATATAAGCCTTTGAACATTTCTGAGTGAAGGAGAGCAAGTGCTTTCAATGCTGTGGGGATATAGCCTCAGAGAGAACTCAGCAGTCTCAGTGCCTGCCTAGGCAAGTGCAAGGGCCCAGGTTTGATCCCTGGTACCCTATGCAGAGCCAGCCACCAAGACCAGATATGGTGGCACATACCTGTAGTCCCAGCACCAAGGAGGCTGAAACAGGAGGATCACTACAAGTCTGAGCTGCATAGTGAGACCCTATATCAAATACATAAAAAGCTTAAAGCTAATGAGAAGTAATAAAAGTATTATCTAAAAAAGATGAATGTTCCAGGTGTGGCTTTTTATTTCTCGATACACCCTAGAGTTATTGAAAACTAGCCTCATGGATCTTTCTAATTAGAATAGGAATAGTAGTGTGAGAGATTTAGTGAGCTAAAATGGGTAGGTTAGAGAAGAAGAAAGTTGTAGGAATCAACAGGCAGGAACTAAGCACATAAATTTTGGGAGGTGAGAACAGAGGAGAGGAGAAGGATGATACTCTGACACTGAAGAGTCATCAAAGTCTAGAGTGGAAAAGTACGCCTAGGCTAGAATGTATAAAGGCATTTGGCGAATTTTGCTATTGGTAAGCAGCTTGTGTGACTTCTTCCCTGTGTATATACTATGTTGAGTTTGGGGTCCCTGGGAAGGATCCTGGTGCGACATTAACACACCATCAACATCTAGAACGCACTTGCACTTCTTTCTCTCTAGAGAAACATACAGCCACCTATTTTGTTACACAATGTACCAACATTTTTCTCACTATTTCACCTGCTTTTCCACCAGATCACATGTATTCATATTTATCTTTTTTTGGTTTAGTTGTAGAATCCATAGAGTTTGGATACTTGTAAAATTCTTCCACTTCAAAATAATGTGCTCATATCTGTGTTCTGTTATATTACTCATTGATCTATATTTCTCATTTAAATTTTTACTATCAGAAATTCATTTGATGTATAGAATGAGGCATGGAAAAGTTTCTTGAGAACTTTTAATTATCCTGTGACTTTTTTATGCCTTCCCCTTATTCAATTTTTAAAAATTTTTTTGTTTAACAAAGTAAATATTCTCTTTAATTCAGATATAGTGTAAAACTACTTTTGGGTGGAAGAATCTTTCACAAAACTCATTTTTATTTTTTGGAAAAGAGATGATTAATATTTTCCATTAACCCCAACAGTTTGTTTCTCTTATGGTTTCTTTACAGTCTCTGTACATCCTGTGAATGCTTCCCTTCAGTTTTACATTGGAGTGTTGACTGATGCAACCTTATATGAGCTTCACAATTTAGCAAGAGGCATAGAAAGAGGGCTTGTGCAGTCAAGAAACGGCATAGTATGGGAATTGGCTCATGTGGTCATGAATGAGCGAAAGTTCTCTGATCTGCACTCTGCAAGCAGGAGAACGGGGGAAGTCATTGCTACAGTTCAGTCTGTGGCAAAGACTTGCTATCAGGAGCTCTATTTCTCACAGGTAGGAAAGGTTGCACGTGGCCGCTTAAAGAGAGCAAGGTCACCTTCTGTATGCTTTTATGGTTTCCTTTGGAGTGGGCACGCCTTCCACGGGTTGGTTGAAGAACATCCCATCCACACCAGTGAGGGCGATCTTCTTTGTTCTGTCTAGAATTCAAACTTTGATCTCATCTGGAAAAATCCTAACAGGCACAAATAGAAATAGAATTTTACCAGATACTATCTTTGAGTGTCGCTTACTCCAGGAAAGCTGACAGGTATGATTAACCATACAGCTCCCCTTCTCATGATGCCATGTTGGCTCTTCAAACTAGTAGGCATGACATTCCAGGTCACAAAAGCCACCTTGTCTCCTTTTTCCTGACTTACCTCTCACTACTTCCTTTCAGCACCCCTTAGTGAAGCCAATCCCAATTATCTGCCAATTTGGCAAATGAATTCAAATGCTCCTTTTTCTTGTAGGTTTTGAATGCTTCTCATTCTTTGATATCAGGCATATTTAATGTCCATTTAAGAAGTCACTAATTCTTTGAATTCATCTATGAATTTTTAGGTAGAATTACTGCTTATTTTTACTTTCATAACACACGTAACACATAACTATGGTTATAATGGCACATTATAATTCCTTGTCTTTCTAGTTGTCTATGCCAGTTTAACATAATCTCTTGATGGAAGGGATTGGATTAATGCACATTTGTTTCCCCAGACCTAGTATATGTTTGGGAATTAACAGGTGATTCTGAGTATAATAACGAAGTAATTATGGTTGACTGTTTCAATGGGCCATACTTTATATAAAATGGATTTTTTTTTTTTTAGGAAGGCAAAAAAGACACACAGAGCACTTAGGGAAGCAAATAATATATAAATGTATACCTTTGCAAAGCAAAGAATCCTTTGTTAACAAAAAATTGCCTAAAATTTGATTGTTTTGAAATTTTTCTCCAGGGATTTGATTTTTAAAGTATAGTTTTGTTCACCCCAAACTACCTAAGTTTTAAAGAATGGCAGTTGTGTGTGCTGGTTAGTCCCACTTATAAGGAAACATACTGAGATTTTAAAAATCTAAATCTGAGATTTTGGTGCTTTTTTTTTTTTTTTTTTCCTACTAAAAGCCCAGAAAAGCTCTGAGCTCCAAATGTCCTAAGATAGCTAATGGAGAATGTGCAGCTATTGAGCCAGCCAGTGAATCTCCGCTCTCCTCTCTTCAGCCTCCTAATTCGTACCTCTCTTCCCTCTCTGGAGAGGCTAGAAGCAGCTATTTATAGATGTAAGTGTAGTTCCCGGGGAAACCGCAGCACAGGCACGCGGTGAAAGCCTCCTACAGATTATGCTCCTGAGTGCCTAGTAATCGCTCACCTGCAGGGCCAGCCGGGCTCTGCAGGCTGAGGCGGCACTTGGAAACGTGGCGCTTTGTGACCTCCCTCTTCCTGCGCGATAGTGACACAAATTCTATGTGCTCACCATCTATAGCAAGCTCTAAGCGGAAAATACGATAGGGCGAATATGGCTGGAATCCATGAAGGATTTTGGAAATTAATGTTAATGTTACAAATGAGAACTGCTCCAGATTGTCCACGTTCTTTTCCTAGCGCTGTCACACGACTGATTGATCATGTGAATGGATTATTTTTCATTCTGTCTCTCCTGATTAAATCTCAGGCTCTCTTGCATTTCTAGATCTCTGTGGTGGTGATAATTGAATGAGGAGAGGGAGCAAGCCCTCAGCTGCTTTAATCTCTCAGTAGCAACTCCGATTAATTCGGAACATGGTTGCTACTGAATCTCAGTGTTCATTTTTAAAAGAATGTCTTCATATCATTTAAAAATTGTAATGCTTTATAAAGGCACTACTGGAGTTTGAGTAAAGTTCAAATATCCCAATATGGTAATTCAATAATTGCTTTTCTCTTATTACATAACAGTAAGAAAATAATTGTATTTCCCTATTGTTACAGAGAATATTGCCAAACTTTAGTAGAACTTTATAACACAAATGCATGCATTTTAATACATTTAATAATTTTTTGATTAGCCTTCACCAAAATCTAATTTGCTCACATGCTGCAATGCAGAATGATTTTTCATACTGGGGTTTTTTATTATGCTAAATTTAAATGCCTATTAAGGATA
>NDGM010601990.1:0-11648 GCA_002564305.1 Octomys mimax
AGTCTGATCTAGTAGTGAGACCCTGAACACCTTGTAGACCCTTCCCTAAAATACAAAAAAAAATAAACAAATGAATAAATAAATAAATAGTTTTAAAAATCTGCCACAAAAAAAAAAAAAAAAAAAAAAAAAACCAAACAATTGGAAGAAGTTGGTAAGAAAGTAACTAGAGTTTTGGCAGGTTCTAGCAAGAGGAGGATAAAACACATGCTGTAAAAGTGTGCAGTTATGGTGGAGTTTAGGTTAAGTATAAGATAAACCCCCAAACACCTTACTCTCTGTCTGTACAACAGATGACAATTGTTTATATCAAATTTGTCAAAGGAAGAAATGCTGCTTATCATGTCAGACCAGGAAAGATACCGCAGAAGGAGCTGCTACTCTAAGACAAGAGGGTCTGCTGGTTTTGATAATCTTACATATTTGTTCTCTTTTCCTTGAAATTTGTCAGGTTGTACAAATGGACATGTTAGATTAATTGGCAGATCTACCAAAGCTGGTGTATTGGCCAGGCTTCCCATTACTGGAAGAAAATAACTGACACACTTAAGCCGAAAGAGTTCATTTTTGCTCAGTTTGAAAAATTAAGTCCAGGGACAGTTGGCTTGAGGGCGGGAACATCATGGCTAGAGGGCTGTGGAGTAGAGCCGCTCAGTTCATGGTAGAAAGGAAGCAGAACAGAGCCGGAAGGCCAGAGCAGAAGGGGGCAGGGATCAGACACGGCCTGTGGTCACAGCGCTGTGGCCAGGCGGACGCACCAGCAGGCCCATGCTTCACTGATCCTCAGGGGCCTTGCAGGCCTGTGACATGGACAACTGACCTTACCCAGCGCAGCTAGGTGTGATAGTGGTGGGCCAGTCACTGCTCAGGGGAAGGGTGTAGAACCTCTTACTGATGGTTTTAAAATTGTTCTCAGGGCATCTGGAGACATCTGAGTTGTGGCAATATAGTATAATCATGGTGGACTGTTCAAGTCTTCAAATCATGAAAAGAAGGATATTTAGCCTCGAAATTAACCAGGATACTTTTAAAAGAGCCTGTCTGTCTTATATTTGTCTTTCTTAAACAGTGTTGTCTTATGTGGCTTCCTGATTACTGAGTATGAGTTTTGTTATGAGATCTGTACAACAACTATCTTTTTATTTTCCATCTTTCACTAGCCCTTAGCCCCTTGGGGAAAAGAACCATAGCTTGTAGCAGTACACATTTGTTTGTTGAGCAAATAATGGAAAGAAACAATGGGGGATTGATTCATCTAGACCGTTTTTTTTAAAGAAATGCTACTGTTTGGTAAAAAAAAAAAAAAAAACAACAATGTTTCCCAATAATGTCATTGAAGCAAAATGCAAAGGACTGTCACATAGTAAAGTTTTCTTTCCTTTTGGAAACTTATGATTTTCTATTTAAGAACAAGGAAGTAGGCTGTATTTTCCAGAGGTAGGAAGGAAGATAGCATGTCCTCCAAAACTGATAGAGTGAAGCATGGCTGTATAATGCCATCAGTTTTAGCCTTACCTTAGAGTAATACACACTTTTCAGTGCCACTGTGAATTAGGACAGTGGGCTGGGTAAAAATGAGCTGCATAAGAAAGATTTTGATTTTGTTGCCAAATTTAGAGCAGTGACCTTCATTTGCTGTGTGAAAGCGTTCCATCACTGTATAAGGACCTGGTGACCCAGTGGGACCTCTTCCGCTGTGGGGTCAGTAGCCGCATCTCAGTGTGTGCGTGACCAGGACTGAGCCAACAGGTTAAGCTTTTTTGCTTGGCTGCTGGTAGCCCATTTGCCAGGTCAGAATCATTAGGACTTGACCTGAAAATGAGGTGCAAATAGCCGCAAGATCCTGGCTTTCTCTAATCCTAGAATCTTCTCAGATTGCCACCATGTGCACATTTTTAAGGGCAATAGTGTAGAGTTATACTCAAAGGATTAATGAAGAAAAGTGGCATGTACTATGGGGCTGTGGGTGAGTTCTTTTAAAGTTATTTGGGGCCACCAGTCTTCGGTGAGTAGGCAGGGATAATAGTTGCCCCTGCCTCCAGACACACGTAAATCATTTGCCACAGTGCCTGGACCACGAGGGCTTAGTAAATGCTGGTTATTTTTATTTTTCTCCGATGATGTTTCAAACTGTTCCTATTTATAGACCTTTCATTTTCCTAACGTTTTTCAGTAGTGAGCTCTAACTTTTAAGCTTTCTTTATGGAAATGAGAGCAGGCAAAAGAGAATCTAAGGTGCCAAAATGATCTCCTGCATCTGGTAAAGAAGTAGATCTTTTTTGTGTGTGTGTGTCTACATAATAAAAGAGCCACAGCTCCCAAGTCTTGCCAGACTGAGGACTGGGGGACCCAACTCTTGGCTAGGAGCCAATTCTTATTTCTGCACATTTCTCTCTCTCTCTGTCTGTCCGTCTGTCTCTTTTGCTTTCTCTCTGTCTCTGCCTGGCTCTCTGGCTCTCTGGCTCTCTCTCTCTCTGGCTCTCTCTCTCTCTGGCTCTCTCTCTCTCTGGCTCTCTCTCTCTCTCTCTGGCTCTCTCTCTCTCTGGCTCTCTCTCTCTCTCTGGCTCTCTCTCTCTCTCTCTCTCCTTCTCCTCTTCAGACACTGAAGCAAAGGGATCTTGAAAACAATAAATTAAACCTGTGATAGAAATCTGGACGTATGGACCTGCTCCTACTATCTTTGTATTCCCCAGAAACTAACCTTACAAGTCATGTTGTACGTTCTAAGAAGCACTCGGTGAATTTTTCATCACATGAATAAAGCTGAGTTTTCAGCCAGCCACGCAATAGAAACCACCATCCTGTAGTACTAACGTTTTTGGTTGGTATACTCCTTGCTGCCTGTTTCCATTGGGACTGTTCCCTCCTCAGGCGGCCGCTTCTTGTGTGCGAACCAGGCTGGGGCAGGGCCCCAGCGAGAGCAGGATGTGTGACCACTGGGTGTCCGGAGTGTAGGATGCCAGTGAGTTCTTTCAGGTATTCCTCCCAAAATTCTCTGGTGAAATCACTGATTAACTTGTAACTGCTAGGTCTAGAGCTTTCCTCCTAGTGAGAATGCTGAATAAAATGTTTAAAAGTTCCTGAAACAGGGTAGTCTGGGTAGCGTCTTTGTGGCAGGCATTTTCTTTCATCTTGCACAATTTAAACTTGGTTTTGGTATTTTCCAATGGAAGCTATGATTAATGGCATTGATTTAAAATCTTTTAAAATAACGGACTTAAATAAGGATCTGTAAAGTTTTGTTCAGCTTGAAAATTATTTGATGAAAATGTACCTTTGCCTTTTAGTAGTTTTATGTTTAAGATTTTTCCCTTAGTTTTTGTATAATTTCTGATTCTTTTTACAGCAGAACAGCATATTTCTTTGATTAAAGGCTCCCCAAGTGCATAGATCAATATTAGTGGTTAGTTAATTGTTGAGAATTTGAAGTTTTACTTTAACACAATCAAGTCGTAATTATCTCTCCACTGTGGCTAAAATTTAAGCCAGTAAAATCTTGTTAGGACATTGTTATTTTTTACAGGTCTTTTTTATTAAAGGTCTCTCGACCTGGAAAATAAAAAAAATATATTCAACTCCTTTCTATCTTGAAATCAAACAAATGATAAAAGCAGGGACCCCAGTAACTTCTCCAACTACCCCTATTTTACCTGTCTTTGCTGCTCCATAGTTTTGACCCTCGTTTTAGTAGTTTCTCGGTAGTTTCATAAGTTTGAAATTCAGTGAAATAACTTAGGTATTGGCCCTACTTGGCCTGTTTTTTTTTTTTTTTTTTAATGTATTTAGTACAGGGTTTACAGGGTCTCACTACACAGATCCGACTCGTAACGATCCTCCCGTTTTCAGCCTCCCAAGAGTTGGGATTACAGGCCCTCAGTGCGCCCTGGGGGGTGGGGCCGGCATGGCACCCCAGAGATAGAACCCAGTCCTTGGTCCGCTGAGCTATCTGGCCAGCCCTTTACTTAACTTGTTTTGAGTTTGCATTTCAATTCCATCTAGTTGTCTTGCACTCACTTCAGTGCCACTGTGGCCTAGTAGCTCCTCTTCTTTCCTGTTCACACTGCTCTGTGTAGGTTTTCCCTGCACAGGTTCAACCCCTGGACCTCGAGCTGTCGGCAGTGTTTCCCACTGTGTTACGGATGCCTGCCGTTGTAACTGTTGTCCTCCAGGTCTTCCAAGATGGCTTTCCCGTAGTCCTATTAGCTCTAATGGTCCACATGGACAAGTCAGTCTGTATGTTACTAAGGCAGCTCAATCATAGTTTTTTTCCTCACTCTAGGTTTTTTCTTCTCAAACTTGTTTTTGCCTTGTGTACTTGACAAACATGTGCCGCTGAGCCAAGGTCCAAGTGTCTCCCCTGGGACCACCCTTGGCTCCTGCCCTCTGTCCCTCCTGTGGGCCCCACTGTGACTTGTTCTTCAGCATCTTTCATACTCTCTCTAAGCAGCTGTTCTTTGAAGTCAGAAACCCGTTTGTGTGTGTGCGGTCGGACCCAGCGCGGTGCTGGTGTGCAGTGCTTCCTCGGTGGGCCCAGCGGGTTAGCAGACGATGGAACGAGCCCCCTACGGTGGTCGAAATAGTAAGCAGTTTTATTTTGCCGGGTGGAGAAGTTTGTAGTTAGATATTAAAAATATTATTTTCTGTAGTTTTCTAAAAGTAAAGCTGTGAGTCAGTACATTGATTAGGTATCATCTCTAGAACTTGAGAAGGGGAGAGAATTTTCTGTTTCGCTTTTTAGACTCTGGGCTGGAGAGGTGCTTTCAGTTGGTTGGAATGGAAATCCATTCATGGAATGAAGGCAAGTACAGGTGTGTTACGGTTTGTGTCTAGTTGTCCCCCCAAAGTTTCATGTAAATCATGGGGCAGTCGCTGCTTGAGGGGCAGTTAGTGGCCAGATGGCTGGGGCGGGGCTTGAGGGGCAGGGCCAGAGGGCTGGGGCGGGGCTTGCGGGGCAGGGCGTGGCCTGAGAGCGGGGCGGGGCCTGAGAGGCAGGAACAGCTAAACTGGCTAGCCTGTGCTTTTTAAGAGATGTGGAAAGGCTCGTCCTGGATAGGCAGCGTCCCAGCCTCTCCTCCAGGCCCTGTAGGGTGGGGGCAGAGTCTTGAAACCTCCAGCAGCTGTGAGCTAAATAAACTTTTCCTTCCCTCATTTTGAGAGTTGGGTGTTTGCCCCAGCAATGAGAGAAAAGTAACTAAGACAAGGTGTCTGAATGACATCCCAGCTATTTGGCAAAGTGTTTGAATGGAGACCGTAGAGCCCAGCTCAGCTTGGGAGCGCTGGAAGGTGTGATCGCTTCCTAGGCTCAGTTCCTTTCCATTTATTCCACCTTCTCATGGATGCAGGTGGATCAGGGGAAAGGGGTTCCGTCTGTGCTTCCATTTAAATAGGCAGACAGTAGTGAAAAATCATGGTTCCAATCATGCAGAGTCGATGCCTTTCTTCGTGCACGCAGGTAAGACAGCAAGATGTGCCAGTCGTGACCATTCGGAGTTCTCTCTAAATCCGCCACTGTTCAGTTCACCTCCTTGTGCCAGTAGCTTCATCACAGTGCATTCAAGTACATTAGGAAAAGACTGTGACTGGAATCCTGAGTCGGCAGAATGAGCTTCTAACTACACCAACAGGTATCTGGTGCCGTGAGCTAATCCATGTGAATTTTAGAAATAAAAAGTCCTTGCAGTGAAGGCTCAGCTGTGACTGCTCTGGGTTTAAGATCAAGATCTCTGTGCTGTGTTGCTGAACCATTGCAAAGTTATGTTATGTAACTTTTGGCATTCATAGAAATAAGAAACATGTTTCCTGAGGTCATTTCACATCGAGCAGAAATTTTAAATGCATGAATATAAATTCCATTTGGCTTTTAAAAATACTACCAGACTTTACATGGATTTGTAGTTTTGGTATGTTTTGGAGTCTGATACTGGTTTGGTAGTCTTTGAATGAGGAATAACAAACAAAACATCCTGTTTTTATAATATTCAGTACAAATCCCCGAGGACTTAATACAGAAATAGCTAAGGTTTTTCCTATATCAGTGAGCAGTTTTAAAATTCCCATTACTTAAGGTTGCTCTTCAGAGTCATTTTCAGAAGTGTGACCAAAAACCAAAATTGCTTTGTGTCCTCCGGCACAAAAGCCCTGCTAAGTGCTAATTGCCCAGCTTTTATAAAGAGCTTGAAGATAACCAAAAATCCACTATGAATGCAGCAGTCACCACTTGAAGTTGCACATTTGTGAAGCTCTTTGTTTTCTCTTTTTGCTTTTTTTTTTTTATTTCTTGGGTTCATCTTTTGGAGGCTTGTGGGGGATTACTGTGAGTGTTTGCTTATGTCAGAATAAGTGAAAATTGAACAGAAAAGTTATTTTAAAGGGTTGTGATAGGGCTTTAGGGCTGCTGAAGGAGCCCGTGTGATGCCTCCCAAGCTGAAAATAGCTCTCCATTTTATGCAATCAAGGAAAATTCTGTATCTTGGCATTCCCCACGCCGGATTAGCAAGGAGCTGGAAGTTCTTCCACCCCCAGCGTGCCATTATAGATGGCACGCTGGGCTGTGACACACTGCTGGCTTCATATAACATGTGCTGCTGGAGGTGTGACCCTGAGGTCCAGAGTGGATGAGAGTCGAGTGACCTCAACTGCTGTTCATTTCCTCTGCGTGGCAAGCTGACAAGCCCCTCTCTGTTCTAATGAGCACTGATCTAGCCAGGCCAGTTGGAGCAGTGGTGGCAGAGGGCCCTGCTTCTGAGGGGAACTTGCTGTGCCCCCAGTGGGCACCACAACCTTCCTTCTTCACCTAGCAGGACCAGGAAAAGGAGACTGAGTTTTTCCTTTGCTGACTTCTTTATTTCTCCTTAACTTGTTTCCTGTATATTTTTATGCAGAAAGTCTCAGTCTACAGTGAGGTTTTAAGACGGTGATGGACTCTGGGGAGAGGGTGTTAGGTCCAAGAGCTGAGTGGTGTTTGTGATCGAGAGCTTCAAGTCTCACCCAAAGTCCTTGTTACCTAAACTGAGCCTACTTGCAATGCTAGATCAATAAAGCTGTCAGGTTAGAGTTCACACGTGCTGCCACTCCAATTAAACATAAGGGATGGGAAATAACTGGGAGGTTAGTAGCAGAGGAGCTGCAGCATTTGCATTTCAGTGATCTTAATTATCCCTTAGACCTAAAGTCCTCCGAAACTGAATGGGAGATGCCACATCTCACCTAGCTGCATTGTTTCAGGACAGTGGCCTCTGGCTAGGAAGAACCTGCATGCCTTGAGCTTGCTCTGTGCTGTCTGTGTTTGCAGACGGGAGGGTGGAGAACGTATACTCTTTTCTTTTTTCTTTCCTCAGCGGAAATTAAATCGTAGCCCAGACAGGAGAGGGTAAAATCCCCCAGACCTCCCCAGTGCTTGGAATTTACAGACTCCCGCATCCCATTTGCTATTGTGGGGAGGCTGCACACTCCCCTGTGGCTCGGGGCGTCTTTGGCTGCCTGCCAGCCTCCCAGGGCCTTTGGCTTTGATGTGTAGTTCAGGCTGTCCTTAGGCCAGGCTGTTGTTGGCCGGGGCCTGGGCTTCTCTCACTGGATGCCAGGAGGGATGTCCTGTCTGCAGTATACATTTCGCCAGCCCCAGTCCTGCCTTAGCTGAGGGAGGCTGCCTTTCTGTCAGCTGCAAGTGGTTGTCCCCAGCTGCACTGCTGAGCAGTTCTGTCTCTGTCTGCGGAAGCAGGGTTTGCACCCAGCCTGTCATAGGGGTGGGGTGGGGAGTGGGGGGCTCCCCTGTCCCAGGGAGGGCACCCGCCCTGTCAGTTCAGCTATCAGTCTGAAAGGCCTCCAGGGGCCCATGCAGAGCTACCCAGCAAGTTGGCCAGCCTGCTCTGGGTACCTTGTGTGGACCTTCATTTGAGCTAAGCCCTGTCAGTGAGGACATCAGTTCTAGCTGGGGAGATCTTTTTCAGCTGAACTTTATTTCTCCCAAGGTTCCAAGCCCGCCATTAGAAACCCTGGCTGTTGGGAAAGTAACTCTAAGGTCTGGTGGTTTCTTTTGGTCATTCTGTTAACAGGTTGACGTGTGAGGACAGGGGAGAAGGGTGGTGGATACTGAGGGAAATCAGTGTCAAGGCCAAAGGACAGTTAAGTCACAGAGAGAGAGAGAGAGAGAGAGAGAGAGAGAGAGAGAGACTCTTGTCATTGACAGTTTATTTCCAGAAGGGCCCATTAAATTAAAAAATTGCTTCAGCAAAACAAAAGCGGAGCAAAGCTGGTTCTAGTTTATATGGCGCAGCAGCACCTTACACTGTCTTTATAAGATTAGTAATACCATTTCCCACAGAGGGAAATTTCTCGCCTCCACTCTGCCCCTCCACGCATCTTTACCAAACAGTTACTTCTTTCTTTGTATTAAGTTTATAATGTTCCAAGATGTTTTTGTTTGCTTTGGTTTTCTTGTAAGGTACATTCTTTTCATAGTGAGAGTGCAGTGCATTTTTGGCAGCCTCCTTTAGAAACAATCTTTATTTTTTTAGACAGTGGAGGCAGAGTGCAGGCCCCTTGACCCTGTGACCTAGTTAGGGGAGGACGCCTAAAGGGTTCAGCATAGGAAGGGAAAGAGATTGTAGAAGTCGGACTTCCCGGTCTTACTAGCTCACGCCTCTTGGCATGCCGTTCCGTGTCTGGCCTCTGCACTTGGGTAACACTTGGCACGCTCATATTAATATCTTTGTCTTATCACCAGTGAGTGCTCGTATGCACTGGGTGGACTGGAAGTGGGGAGTCACTCCCCTGGGGCATCCTGCATCCCAGGGCCTTCCTCACCGCAAGGGGCAGGAAGCAGGTTATCTTGTAGCATGCCAAGTCCAGCAAAAGGAAGGATTTTACCATAATCTGTTCCTTAAATTCTGATTTCTCTAGTAGGCAGAGGAAGCCCACGGAAGTTTGGGAGGATCAGATTATGTCTGGGCTGGGAGTTGTAGCTAAACCATGGTCAGGGCATTTAGTACTAATATGGAGCCTAACATTTGCAGGGTTTCCAGGTGTCATTTCTTAGTGCCATAGCAAGGTGATGAAGTGTTTGTTTCCAAGGACTAAATGATGAATTTGGAAGTCAGCAGGATCCTGTCCTGGCTAGGAACGTGAGGATGTCTTGATTTGCTTTCAAGGGCTGCTCTTCCCCCTCGCAACTGCAGGTACCCTCCAGCCTCTATAATTTCCTTCAGCAAAGCGAAAGTTTCAACATTGAATTTTCATGTTTGCCTAGACCTTTGGAACCCCCTACTGCTTTTCTGTGGAATCCGTAATGCCATATAGCCAGTGTACTGTGGTTTGGCAGGAAAAACCCTCAAAAGAGCTTATTAACAAAAAGGCCGAAGACATAATTCATTAAAAATTTGATTCTCAGGGGCCGGGGAGATGGCTCAGGAGGATAAGCGCTTGACTGGTAAACACAAGGATCTGAGTTCAATCTCTGGATCCGGAAAAAAAAAAAAAATTCATTCTCTTTCTAGATGTATTTTTCTTCCCGTTGTAAGCCAGTGTGGGAGGAGAAGGAAGGACAAATGCTGGAGTTGAAGGTGTTGTGTGGGCATGTGCCATCTAGAGGATTTTATGGAAGGAAAAAAATTATTTTTGTAATAAAAGATTCCAATACTCTTAAGTAACAGAAGATTATTAATTCTATTGCAATAAAAAGTTATGGTTCTAATGCTCTTAAAACTGTTAATCATTAAAACACATGTTAATTAAGGACATACATATGCATCAGTATGTATACAAAAATGGTAATTTTGTACTCCCAGGCTTAAGCCTAAAATGTCATTCATAGTAGTGTTGCTGCTGCCAGTAGAGGAAATTTGCATAAGACCAAGGCAAGACTCCCCATTCTTTAATGTTTGAGGGTAGGGTTATAACTCCCTAACCTATAAATTAAATGAGGCTAGAGTTCCCCTTCCCCTGGTTAGAAGTGAATTCTGATGAAGTTTCCCCTGCTGTTCCCGAGGATGGTGACGCAGGTGTGAGGTACCATCCTCTTCCTGGGCCTGTAGCTCTGCCTTCTGCGAGCCCTGGGAGTCCTGCTCTGCTTTTTCACCTGCCCCCTCCTCTTAACCTTTGGCCTGTTCGGCTCCATTCTGCTCTGTGAGGCCATTTGCGACTCCTTCTGCCCTCACTGAACTTTTCTCAGCTCCTACTATTCTTAGAATCCTTACCACACATTTAGCATTTCGAGCTTACTATTTTGAAAAACAAGTTTTTTTGTGTGTGAGTTCAGGGCTGTTGGCATGTACTTGATTATTTCCTCCGTGGAGCACAGGGTTAGGAACCCAGCAAACATTGTAATTGGCGGTTGCTTCTGCTGTCTATTAGGAAACCCTTGCTGTAAACTGAGTCTTGCTTCTCCAAATGTGACCCCACACCAGCATCCTCCGGTACCCGCTAGGCGCCTTTCAGACCTACAGAATCCTAATCTGCATTTAAACGAGCTTCTCTGGTAACTCTGAAGTTTTAAAAAGTGTGGTGGAGACCCCAGCAACGCTCAAGTTTCTGTTTTTGGAAGTGTTTTTTTGTGATTTGTAGCAGAGTGCTGCTTGCTCTTGTTAGAACTGTGAACGGTTGTCCCCATACAGGGAGGGCCACACTTAGATGTGGCCAGGGGCCTGTGAATTAAGCTGTCTGGACAATCTTCGTATTCCAACTCAAGACAACTACTTGATTGAAATAACAAGTATCTCTTTAAATGGCCTTTAAAAAAAAAATCTCATACTGAGGAACAGAAAGAATGATTTCCTTTTCCTTAGCTACTTTTTCTTTTTTTTCTTTCTTGTACTTGAAGTGCTCACACCCACTCAGCTTGCTATTTTGAACTCTGGGAAAGAAAATTTGTGGGCATCTCGCAGTATTTCAGGAAACAGGGTTTAGATTAAATATTTGCCACATTTTCTACGTGTTGCTTTCTTCAGGAGAATGGAGAAACAACGCATCGCTCACGCTTTCACTCGGCTGGGCACACAGTGGGACTTGTAAAGTATGGACAAAAAGCCACACTCAGCCTTCCTTGCCTACCATGCCACAGATATTCAAGTCGTGTGCCCCGTTCCCTCTCATCGATTTCCTTTTGTCGTGTCTAGAGTTCTTCATGTGCTATGCAGGTTACCTGAAATAGAAGATTCCTTGAGAGCTTCGAGGTTCATTAAATCAAGATAATAACATACGGATTTAATTAACATTCACAAGATGCAAACTATTTTCAGACAAATTTAAATTTAAAATATTTTATTATAATTTTAAGTAATTTCTACTTTTCTGCCTTTTCCTGTCTTTGAATGTAAACCTGTTTCACCGATAGCAGAAATAGAAGACATTAGTAGGAGGAAGGAAGGGCAGAGGGGTATTAGGTACTGGGTCATCTAAGTTACTCAGCTAAGTTTTAAATAAACTCAGGGCTTTGCTGTAAGGAAAAATAAAATAGTCAGGAGGGACACTGTTTACTGATAGTGATGTTGTTGACATATAGCTTAATTTTTGTTTGTTTAGATTTGTTTTTTGCTGTACTGAGGATTGTGCCCAGGATCCATCACTGAGCTACATCCCTAGCCCTTTTTAATTTTGTTTTTTTTTTTTTTTAAACATTTATTTATTTATTTATTTATTTAGAGAGACAGAGAGAG